>JBBPBX010032656.1:21209-33745 GCA_038048925.1 Garcialebias charrua
CGGGCGGAAAAGGTAAATAGGAACACGCCAAACCCGGGTTAGAAGCTGGGAGAGCCGGGGAGGGCTGGCCAATGCGAAAACGGCTAGAGACTCTACTTCCTCAGACGGCTGAGACGAGCTGGTCTGAGCAGCCCAGTTCTCACCTCCTTCTACAGGTGTGCAGTGGAGAGCATCCTGTGCTCCAGCATCAATGTGTGGCATGGAGGCTGCACAGTTGCAGAGAGGAAAGCTCTACAGAGAGTGGTGAAGGCTGCACAGAAGTCTGTTGGAGTCAGTCTCCCCACCATCACAGACATCTACACCTCCAGATGCAGGAAGAGAGCCACCTGCATCATGAAGGACCCCACTCACCCAGCACACACACTTTTTGCCCCACTCCCCTCAGGACGGAGGTTGAGGAGCATTAAGTGTAGAACCACTAGACTGAGGAACAGCTTCTACCCTGAGGCTGTTAGACTCATGAATAAATAACCAGAATAATCACTGCAAAATATCACATCATGTTGCTGCTGATCTGTTTCATGTTGCTGTTTTTCATTCGTGCTCATCTGCTCATACAGACTCATGTTCGTGCTGCTGTTTGGAGTGTGTTTTTCTATGATATTAGTGCTTAGTGTATTGTTAGCTGATGTTTTTCTTAGTTCTCATCTTAGTTGTTATTACTGTTTTTCTCTTACATTTTATTGTTGGATGGGACCCTGTGTACATAATCTCGTTTCATCACATGTTCCACGTGTGGTGCAAATGACAATAAAGATTCTCTGACTCTGAAGATATACACTAAATACTGATGATGTAAACTAATATGGTATGTTAATAATAATAATAATAATAATGAATTTAATTTATAACGCACTTTTCATTAACGAAAATCTCAAAGTGCTACAAAATCAAAGATCAAATAAAACAAGTGATAAAGTCAAGTAAAATCAATGATAATATCAACTAAGATTAAACAGCAGCCTGAACATTTTCCTCCCTTCACTACAGAAAAAAAGTCACAAAAGGATTTTAGTCCTTTTAGCATAATCCTACATTATCTGTTACACCTATATAGTAATAGAAAAAAGAGACATTCAAGCACACACACAAAGCTGCATATAGACACACATTTTGAGATGGGAACTGTCAGCTGGACAGAGAGTTATAACCCTTCTGGCCATACAATGATGTGTGTGCGGGGAGGGGTGCGCGTGCATGTGCATGAGTGTGAGAATGTGTATGCATGACTGGGTATGTTGCACTCATATATGTGTGTGTGTTTGTGTGTGTGTCTCCATGGAGGGAGAAGGAACAGAAATTCCTGCAAGAGAAATAAACATCTGTTGTAGCTCCTTGTCTTGTGCTTCTCTCTGTGTAATCTCCTCCATTCATCATCCATTTTTCCCCCCCAATGTGCAAAGACAAAGGCTGACCCCACACTTTAGCCCACTCACACAGTCTGACATGTGTTTGTAACGTGAATTGTGATGCAGCACAACGTAGCACAGCTGAGCAGAAACATGCACCATGTCACAAGCATGTTGTGTCCCTGAAGAGGTGGATGGTCCAGCTGTGTCCTCCGGCCTACTAAAATAGAAGCTTATAGATTGCTAACACACCAGAGGCCGCAATCTCACACTTGGTTAACCTTGGTCTGACCCTGGGGCGCAGCGGTGGAGCGTGTTATTTTCTATACATTAAAGCCGTATCTGCAAAATGGCTTCTCAAACCCATTAGGTCTCTCCGTGATAGGGTGCGTGTGTGTGTGGGTGTGTAAATACATACACGTACGAATAATCTATGTGTACCTTTGGCTGAAGCAAGTCCTCCTGCTTTCACCTCGGTAATATGAAGCTGCTGCACTCCATCCTCATCAACAACTGCCACAGAGAAACCTGTAAACGTGAAGAAATGGACACAGGGAGATATGACGGTTTGGTTCTTTTTGAAATGTTCTATTTGAAAGGATTCACTGCTGCATAGAAATGAAGCAATTCGATCCACTTAGGACCACTTGTGCTCTCACTGGGTCGTTTACTTTCAGCAATTATGAAAGCATGACTGAATAAAGTCCAGTAAGAAATCGATTTGTCACAGAGTTGTAGAGCGTATGTGTTGAAGACGTACGTACCATATCCAATGGTACTGGACTCCGCTCTGTCAAAACAGATCACCTTGGTAGCTTTATGGCAAATCTCAATCTCTTTGTAGAGCTGCAAACACATACATGTATATTTAATTCCACACAAAAAAAGGAAGGTTAGAGCAACAGATAAGGTCAAGGCTATAACTCTCAATAAAGAATAAACATGTTCATGCATTATTCCAGCTCCTCAGGAGATCAAGTGCAGTAAAGGTTTGTAGGGTCAAATTAAAGGTCAAGTCTGTGAAGTGAGAGAACGTTCATACGGGGCTTTAACCTCATCCCAGACAAAGGCATAGACACAGCTGTGTGTATGGAGCAACAGCCTGGACAGACGCCTGCGCTGTGCAATATCCTTCACCAAAGAGAAATAATAATGTAATACCATACGCTGAGGATGAAAGAGGCTGAAATGAGGGACTGATCAAAGCAGGAAGATAAAAGTTGCTTTTGTTGAAGGGTGCAGTTAGTTAGTGATTGAGCTTTGGGGAAAGGTTCATTAAATGACCTGCTCCTCCATGAAGAAAATCCATTCTGGGAACAATGTGGAGGTGAGCTCCTTTATAAGCAGGTTGTTTGTGTGAATAATATAAAAAGTCCAAACACAGACATGCACACACATACTGCTCAATACAAATGGCTTTCATTCAGAGTGCACATAATAAAATCAGATTGCTATTTTGAAATATTTATAGCATATTGCAAAAATGTGTGTTTTGCTTTCTGGGAATTTTGTGTGTTTGGTATAATAAATCTGAAACCAGGTCACATGACATGCACTAGATTCCATCCTCAACATAATTCATTCATTTTGAGGCAAATAAACCCAAATGAAACACGGTTTCTTAGAACCGCAAGAGCTCTACTCAGCAAATTGGATTGTTTTATAAATGTTTGCAATATAATGTAATCCAGATGGTGTAATGTGTATTTTTCTTACAAAATCAGAGATGTCTTCTTCAAATATGGGAACGTAAAAAAGCGTTTGGTTGTCAACCCAAACCTTCACGCGCAGGTAGTGTCCAGAGGGGTCGATCTCATGGGTCTGCAAGCAACAAAACAAAAAAGTAAAGTGATCATTAGGTTTTTTCTGTGATTATAGTATTGTATTTTTGTCACAGCTCGAAAGTTGAACTGTTTGCACTCCTGACAGTATAAAAGCAGGTTATGACACAATAAAGTAACAGTATATACAGTATACTAGGATTGAACAATAATCTGAAATGTGTCACATCAAATCATAGCTCACTGTGTTTAAGTCTCTCATACTCTCAGTTCTTCCTACCTTACAGACGGAGCTCAGGACTTCCATTGCTGTTTCACCTGGATGTATGACAGCCAGGACGGGCTGGTTGTTTGGCAGACACACCCAAGAGGGTTTCAGGTGATCGGGAACCCAAATATCGCTGTCCACAGTCTGGTTGGGAATACTTTTCACTGAGTTTTCAGTTTTCTTCTGAAAAGATACACATAACTCACAGGTCAAGGTCACGGTTGTTTACTGTCATTCGCATCACATGTAGTACATGAGGTGGAACAAAATTGTGTACACAGGGTCCCAGTTACATCCAACAATAGCAAAAATAAAAAATGTAAAAAGAAACAGTAAACAAGGACCTAAGATATAAACTAAAATATATGCTAAACGATATATGATATATGATATACGATATACGATATATGATTTACAATAATAGGATATAGGCTAAACAGATACAATATACTGAGTAAATATACTCATGGTGGACTTTAATCAACAGCATATTTGTGAAATGTAATGTGTGTCTTGTACATAGTTTGTGTGAAATGTCCACGTTCATTTTGTTTGAACTGTTTTCTGTAACCTTGAAGATCATCAGATAGAGCTTCAGCAATCTGTCCCCTACATCTGCCTTCCTTCTGTTTGACCCCACAACATCTATAATATATCTCTTGTATCATATAACAGGGTCCAGATTTTCTCTTTCATTCTTCAATCATGCCCACCCACCCCTCCATTAATTGTTGCATCTCCGTGTGCCCTTTCCCCTGTCTGTGCACACTCCATCAACTACTCCCTCCCCTTTTTTAGGTAATCTGCTGACAATTAGCAATGTGTGATGATGTGGTCCATGTTGAAATTAAACTAAATCTCTGCTCCATCTCCGTGTGTGTTAGTGTGCAGGAGATTACGTGCAGCGGTTAATGAAAGAAACCACGAGAGTTAAAAGGTGAATTAAATTCAAATTTATATTTGTCTTAACACAAACTGACAGACTTGTGCACATACTAAATACAGATACACAAAGACAACACACATTTTCCCAGACAGACAACAGGCTGGGGGGCCCATAACCAGGACCTCCCCCCAACTCCCTGAACTCCCAGGCTTGTTCTGCACCATCTGGCTTCCCTCCTGGCCTAAGATTCCTCTGCTGAGGGGGGTGAAGTGCTTCCTGGAGGCATTTGAACATTTCCTGATCTCTCATTCCCTCCTATGTTAACAACATGGCTCCCCAGAATCGCCGCTTGGACGACAAGCCCATCTGACTCGTCCACTTGAAGCTAATCTTGCTACAAAACCCTCACTGTGAAAATCAAATGTGTGTTTGCAGCAGTTTCTGCTCTTATCAAGGCATGCTAAGTTTTATGTGTTTCTTTACAGTCCTCTCTGCCGGTGGAGGTTGAGCGTGGGTGGAAGGAAATTGATCTCTTGTTCTGCCACTGGGGGCCCTCACAGCTAGAGCACTTGATTGCTCCAGTTTTTTCTTTCGTCTGCCGAGTTCAGACAGAGGCTTGTCTCTCCTCTCCCACATCTCCTTTTGCCTTTTATATATATATTTCATGATATACGGCGCTAACATGTCTGTCCTTGCACAACCTCCAGTATGAATAAATAGGACATTTTTCTTTACAGTTTATGCATAATCACCACTCACTCATCTGTGATTAAATATAAATGAACTGTGTGTCAAGCTGAAGTTTAATTTCAGTTGTCTAAATGAGGAGAGGAGTGCACAGATGGTTGGAAACTTCCAGGCCCTTTACGATGTCATTTCTGCATAATTTGACCTTATCAGCTACAAATATCAGATTAAATTGTTCTTTGTTGGATATATCAGTCTATTTCAAGTTGATGGAGTGTGATTCTGATAGAGTTAGCATTGCTTGAAGCAAAATAAACAGAGTTCTGTCAAAACTAATGTAAATTAGTTGATAAAAAAATAATTGTTATTTCTTCCTATCATTCTAAATGGCCACTACTGTGGGAGAACAATTTATTGACAAGGATAAGAATAAATTAATAATAATAATAATAATTTATTGGCAAGATAAGGAACTAGATTTGGCTAATTTAAAAGTTTTATAAATCTGCAAATTTCTCAGGTCCCACACATCAAGAGAAAATTTGGTGTCTCAAAGTGTTACACCAAGAGATTGAACACATCAAGAGAAAAGTTGATGTCTCGAAGTGTTACACCAAGAGATTGAGAATGAGCTCAAAGAATTGCTCACTGGCGCAAAATAGTGCACGGATTTTGTTACTCCCTCAGATGACCCACTGAATAAAGAGCCAGTGCGTCAAACCCATCCCAGTTATGAGAAAGGAAGTGGAAAATCCAGCTATCCTGCTGCCTCGGGGCCTTAAGAAGCCCCTATCTCGTTATACAAGCACAAAAGATTCATCAGATGCCCCAGTGATCTTCTTTTTTTTTTTTTTTTTGGTTTACAAGAAAGACAAACAATGACCCGTAGTTAGCCGAAAGCTAAAAGTGCTCTTGTTCTATGTAGTGAAACTAAAAAACTAAAAATAACTGAGTTAAGCCTGAAGAACATTATAATGGTATGGACATCAACATTCACTGTTGTGGCTTTTCCATCTCACTCTTCACAGCTCTAAAGTTGAATTGTTTGCACTCCTGGCAGTATAAAAGCTGGTTATGACACAATAAAGTAAAAATATGTACTAGGATTGAACAATAATCGGAAATCTGTCACGTCAAGTTGTAGCTCACTGTGTTAATAATAATGTGTATATGTTGTCACCATTGTTTGTTCCCATACAAAAGTGAAATTAGCTCTCTGCATTTAACCCATCCACCACCAGGTGGAGCAGTGGGCAGCTATTGAGGGTGCCTGGGGATGGGGTGTCCTGCTCAGAGACATTGCAAGGTGTGCAATGACTGGGGATTGAACCCGGGACTTTCGGGTCCCGAGTTGGCTGCCCTGCCTCTACACCATCTCGGCCTCCTATAGCTGTGAGGATTAGTGTAGGTTGCTTGTCTTTCCGGCACGGCACCTGTCCTCTACCCTAATCACCCCAGGTGTCCCTCATTGTCAATCACAGTTGTTCCTATTTATTCGGTGTCAAGATGGTGTAGTGGCAGGGGAACCGACTTGGGACCCGAAGGACCCAGGTTCAAACCCCAGTCACGGCATAACTTGTGGTGTGTTTGAGCAGCACACCTCATCCCAATTGCTCCCCGGCGCGCTTTCTATAGCTGCCCACTGCCCCACCTGGTGGTGATTGGGTTAAATGCAGAGTCAAATTTCGTCTTGTATGGAAACATACACAGATGACAAAAATGTGACATTATTATTATTATTATTAAGTTTTGCTGCAGTGTAGGCTGTTATTTTGTGCTGTTTAAATAAATGTTTGATTTATTCCTGAGTCCTCTGAGTCCTGCCTGCACTTGGGGCCTAGAGGCAGGGCAGCCAACTTGGGACCCAAAAGTCCCAGGTTCAATCCCCAGTCACTGCACATCTTGTGGTGTCTCTGAGCAGCACGCCCTATCCCCAAAATGCTCTCTGGGTGCCCTCAATAGTTGCCCACTGCCCCACCTGGTGGTGAATGGGTTAAATGCAGAGATTCAAATTCACAATTTTATGGGAACATACAATGATGACAATACATACACATTATCATTATTATTATTATTATTATTATTATTAACTAATAAACAAAGTCAAGTTAGAAACAGCCTTTATTGTCCCATGGATGAGAATGTTATGACCTCTCTGCCGCCAACTGTATTTGAAGCTTGTAACAACATTAAAAGAGCTACTTGTTTTTAAAAGAAATAGTGACACTTCATAAAAAAAAACTTTTCTAAACTTGTTTCAAACTTGTAATTTCACTTTTCATTACCAAAAGTCTAGAATCATGTACAATTTATTCATTGTTGACCTAATCTTTTTTCTCATTCTTCTTATATGGGTGGCTGTGGTTGAGTGGTTAGAGCAGTCATCCTCCAATGCAAGAGTTGGGGATTCAATTCCACCAGCGGTCCCATGTCAAAGTGTCCCTGGGCAAGATCTCATTGGTGTATGAATGTAATAAAGCTCTGATTATTCTTCATATGGATATAGTAGAGTGCTGTATGAATGGGTAAATGAGGGCAAAGATTGTAGTGTAAAGAACTTTGAGTATCTTGATAAATAGATAGACATGCAGTCCATTTAAAATTTATATGGTGATTTGTTAAAATGCATAATGCTCATCAGTCTTCAGCTAATTTTATTCAAACACATTTGACTCTGGGACTTTGCTTCTGTCCAAACAGGTAAAAATGCACTGGTAATGTGAGTCACATCTTGTTCTCATTAGACACTTTTGATACATTAGTTTAGTTTAGGTCTCAATTCAAAGGTACATTTCTGAAGATATAAAAGTTTTCTAAGAGCTTACAGATTTCTCACTGACAGAATCCTCAAACGTGTGTTCCAGGGGTTTTCTCACAGGTTCTAGCTGATCTTTAAATACCTGAAATCAAAAAATAGATATGTTTAAGCTGTTTTTTTAATTATAGTAATTACAAATAAAAATGTGCAAGGTCCAAATAGCAAACTTGTAGACGCAGAGTATTACTTTCATTGTTGATTCAGCATGTCAGTATTATCTAGTAGCTAGCTCACTATAAAACTGAAGCATTTTAAATCAGATGGATAACCCAGTGTGGTCAGAACCTGGTCAATTGAAGGATGTGCTTTGCTTTTTCTCTTGGAGACGGTGTCCAGGCCCCAGAGGGAGGAGAAACGGCTGCGGCGTTTGCTGAAGGTACCGGTACGTGGCAAGGCCTGGTTTCTCTTCTTGATGCTACTTTCAGTACGAGCAGAAACCTGAGACAGTGACAAGTGCGAAAAACGTGAAAAAAATGGAAAATATTTTTCAATCCTAAATACTGGTAATCTGCTCATTTGATTATTATATACATCAAATTGAATCTTCATAGAAATGTTGATCAACATTTTTAAAGCTACTGGCACATCTCTAACTTGTAAATTAGGATGTTTGTTGTAGTCACAATAAATATTTATCCATTCACAACTTTTTTTTTCTTTTCTGAAAACCTGCACGTTTTAGCATCAAGAATGTGTTCTCAGACATGCATGTCAGCCATGATACGTGCCCTAATAACGACATTACAAATAAAAACTGTTACATTTCAATTAAACATTTTTACTATTGCCAAACAAATGTACTGTAGGGTTAAACCTACAGTACATGTCCTTCATGAGACATTCTGTTTTAATGTCCATTTTTGGGGCTGAGATGGGGTAGAGGGAGAGCAGCCGACTGGGGAGCAGAAAGTCTTGGTTCGACTCCCAGGCATTGGAGTCTCTGAGCAAGACACCTAATCCCTAATTGTGAGTGCCTACACAGCTGTCCACTGCTCCACCTGGGTGTATCTCACATGTACTGTACTGTAATGGGTTAAACCCGAAGGACCCAGGTTCGAACCCCAGTCACGGCATAACTTGTGGTGTGTTTGAGCAGCACACCTCATCCCAAATGCTCCCCGGCGCGCTTTCTATAGCTGCCCACTGCCCCACCTGGTGGTGATTGGGTTAAATGCAGAGTCAAATTTTGTCTTGTATGGAAACATACCCAGATGACAAAAATGTGACATTATTATTATTATTATTATTATTATTATTATTATTATTATTATTATTATTATTAAATGCAGAGAACTAATTTCCCCATTGTATGGGAACATACAGTGATGACAGTTTCAGACTTCCCCCTTGCCCTTTTACACATCGTCCTTCCTCTTTTGAAAACAGGATTACCGGTATACAGTACAGTATAAACACATTTTCAGGAGTGTACAGTAATTCATGTATAACATGAACGCTTTCAACTTCTGATTTTGTTCAGTGACCTGCAACAAAAGCATAGATTTAAAAGAGGAGGGAAAAAAAAAAAGCTTTTGGCATTTCTGGGTTAATTCACACTCAACTGCTGAACCATGAACAGTTCAGATTCAGTACAATTCAGCACATGCATACAATACATGCACACACCACAAATATAATGTGTTACATTGATGTCTGTTCATAAAATGTTAACACTTCAAACCAAACTGTCTGTAAGGTGCTTCTGATTGTGATAAGCTGTTTTGCTGACAGTGTCTTTTCACAAAAGACAGTACGGTAATTGTGGAAAAAAATAGACACTAGAAACTGTTTTGTAACAATTACACAAGATCTCTGTTATCTTGCCTATATACTTTGTTTTATATTTTACTAACTGGTAGTCTGCTTTAATTTCTGTACTATCTTGCTATTTAATTTGTTGTTGGATTGAAAAAAAATGTAAGAATTAAACTGTTAATGGTAAAGAAGGAGAAACTGGCAAATGTGTTGTATGAAAATAATACATAAAGGCAGTAATTAATTAGGTTGATAAGGAAAAGGTAAGAAACTGCTTAAGACAGACAAAGAAAGTGCACTGTAGGCAGTAAAAGCAAAGGGAGGCAAGGGTTCAGAGAGTGTTAAGCCTGTTTGTGGGAAAATGCCTCAGGGATGCTTACTAAAAGAGTTTGTATTGATCCACAAATCACAAAAATACACTGCTGATGTGTAATGCTGTGGGTGTGTGTGAGGAAGAAAGAAAAGGTGAAACAAATGTTCATATGTTGCTTGTGGCCAAAATCTTATTGTTGTAAAACTGAACCACAAAGTTCTTTGGTGCAACCTACTCCTCACTTTATCCTCTGCTTCCTGTTTGACACTGTGCAGCGAAAACATGACGCACAACAGCATAAACAATATTCAATTGTAATATTTTAACCAACCATCCACAGCTGTGTAGGTTCTGCTTGTGCTGCCGTCATATTCCATGATCAAACAAAATTCAAGCAGACAGTTTAGTTTTTTTTTTTTTATATATATATAGACAGTACTATAATATATTTATTTGTTACTCTGCATTTTTCCCGTCACACATGGTCTTCTTTAACCTCTTCTCCACCTCTCCCACAAAGCCGTCCACCAATTCCAAGGTGGGCCTCAGATTGCTTTTGTTTGTTTGAACACATCTTGGATATGACTGACTGGATTGAGCTCAGGGGAATGTGAAGATCACGTCAACATTGTGCCAGTTTCCCATGGTCCTCAAGTGATTCAAGAACAAGTATTACAGAGTGATGATCACGATTAGAAAAAATAAATGTCACTGCTCTGGGTACAATAGAGTTATAATATAATAATAATCATTTTATTTAAAAGCGCCTTTCAGGACACCCAAGGACAATGACAGTATGACAGTAACATTATGACAGTAGGTAGATTGTGACAACGTAATGACGAGTGGCAAGAAAAAGTTTAATTTTGAATCTAACAAAGTTAAGTCAGGTCCTCTGGATGGAATATATATATATATATATATATATATATATATATATATATATATATATATATATATATATATATATATATATATATATATATATATATATATATATATATATATATATATATATATATATATATATATATATATATATATATATATATATATATATATATATATATATATATATATATATATATATATATATATATATATATATATATATATATATATATATATATATATATATATATATATATATATATATATATATATATATATATATATATATATATATATATATATATATATATATATATATATATATATATATATATATATATATAAACTGTTGAAATGTTTTGCCTTTTATCCAAAAGACCTCATTAGTCTGAGGAGCTGCGATAAACTCAGTCTTATAAATAGATTATAAATTATATAGATATAGATATAAATTATAATAGCTCATAGTGGATCAACCAGTTTGCTGCTGACAGCCAAAACTAGCTGTTAAGGAAAATCAGCCTAACGACCGCTCGTTAGTGTCCTGATATTTCTCATATTTGCACTAATGTTTGTATTACATTACTGCCTATAGTCCTACTACTGTTTACATTCACTGTTTACATTTATTAATACTGTTTACATTTATTACTACTGTTTACATTTACACTATTATATCTACACTACTGCTGATACATATACAGTATTCTCTGACTAGCCTTATTTAAGGATGCCCAATGTGCCTTATGTGCCTTACTGCATATGCCACTTTTGCCTCTATACCAACATCAACTACCTCATACATATACTGTGTACATTAACTTATATGCTGCTGTGCCACTCTTTGCAAATGTCAATGCCAGAACCTTCAGTTTATTTTATAGATATACTTTTTATACTACTATGCAAAAACTCAGGACAGTATTACACTTTTATTATTTCATTTTATGCTTATGTTCATTAAATGTTTAGTGTTTTAGTGTTGGTGTAAATTTTCATACTTTTATACTACTATGCAAAAACTCAGGACAGTATTACACTTTTATTATTTCATTTTATGCTTATGTTCATTAAATGTTTAGTGTTTTAGTGTTGGTGTAAATTTTCATACTTTTATACTACTATGCAAAAACTCAGGACAGTGTTACACTTTTACTATTTTATGCTTATGTTTATTAAATGTTTTAGTGTTTAGTGTTTAAATGGTTACTGTTGCACCGAGGGACTGAGAGAAACGCAATTTCAATCCTGTGTATGTCCTGTACATATTGCAGTTCTGACAATAAAGTTGACTTTGACTTTGATGGCCGCTTGCTATTCGCAGAGGGCTGAGTGATACTAGCAATAACAGCATTGTAAGAAGGTGACAGTTGGACATGGAGCCTCCACCCCTGTTTAATGATGGACCGTTTCTCTGCACAATTGGAAGAGTATGTACCAGCACTGATCTGTGGGTTTACACCCAAGGTAATAACACACCTTGTTCAAATCTATAAAGTCAAAATGTTTGGAATAATGACCTTTGGTGCTCATAACCACAACTTTTTGTACTAGTGTTGGAATGCTGTGAGCACTGAAATGGTTGATGTCATTTCCTTGACGTTTGATGATTTTAGTGGCACGGGTTGTCAGTCTTGATCATTCTTTCTATGTTGATGTTTCAGTTCATGCATTCTTAGAGTGCTTCAGATATTACATATGTCTGTGTGAAACAGAGCTCATGACGTGGCTTTGAACCATGGGGTAATGTCTTCAGTAGCACATACCACAGGTATCTTTTGTCTCGCA
>JBBPBX010032657.1:5201-33745 GCA_038048925.1 Garcialebias charrua
ATATATATATATATTTTGAAAAGCCGAGTTACGCAGTTTCTGGTTTCCGGTTTTACGTCGTAAACGTAGCGGCAAAGGAATACTGCACTGTACTCTCTAAAAAAGCTAAGTCTGGTCCTCTGGACATTCAAAAAACAAAACAAAACTGTACTGTGAACGCGGTTTTACGTCATAAACAAATAGAGAATACGGAGGATGGACCAAGCTGGATGGCGGTTTTACTTCGTAAACGAATGGAGAATACGGAGGATGGACCGAGGTGGACGTGTCACCAGCATCCAAGTAGGCTATTAACTGTTTTTTCCCTTCATTATGGCTCCCAAATGTATGTGTTTTTTGATAATTATGTAGGGTACTGTGTTAGGATAGGCTAAGTGCTTAGTAATACAGTACTGTACTGTACATGGTGCAGTATGTACGTATATTCCGACTTACGTCGAAATTCGGTTTACGACGCCGCGTAGGAACGGATCTCCGTCGTAAGCCGAGGACTACCTGTAGTTGGTCCACTATGTGAGCTTGCTGCTTGTGGGACTCAGCTTAATGTGGCTCTTCGGACTGATGAAGTCCTTTGGATGAAGGACGAAACATCTCAACCAAATAAATGAATAACTAAATAAACCGTCCACATGACCTGACTGAACTTTGTTGAATCGCAAGGAAGATTAATATGACTGAAAGTTTTAAACTCAACTGAATTTAAGATGGCTGCCACAGCCAACTGAGCTCAGAAAACAAAAATGGCTTTAACACGTTTATTTTCAAAGACGTTAGTCTTTGCCACCACACAGCATTGGTGTGGTGGCAGCTGAGAGTCATCCCTATCGCATACTAAAAGTGCTGAGTCATCATGTAACACATAGAACACATATAGATCATTCAAGAGTGGAGATGGTTTAAGGCAGGACAAGCAGAATATGACCCACCTATATCAGGTCGTTTGGTGGGTTTCCATGGTATGGTCCCCGTCTTTCCCAGACTTCCGAACATCCCTCACATGGAACCACTTTATCCCCCCTCCCTCCTTTCTGTCCCCTCAGACAGCAAGCAACAGGCAGTATTGGGTTTCTCCTCAAGCTGGAGGGTTCCTCGAGTCCGTCTCTGGGAATGAAAAGATGTCTCTCTGTTCTCCGTGCGACTCTTTATTCAGGTGAGAGGCTCAGGGAGGAAGGAAACTATTAGGAGAGGTTCCTGGAGACGCCAGCTGCCGGGCCTGTCCGGGAGGAAGAGGATCTAGAAACATGAGACCTCTGGAAAACGGCCTTAGAAAAACTTCCTCTCGTCTTCACCTCAGTCCCAAAATGTTTTCCATGACACTTTTATTTTTTTCCAACAGGCTGGATGTGTGAAAGCACAAACGACCCATGGGAACCAAAAAGAAACCCCATGCAGACCCTCCCTGCTGTGATCAAGCTTTTCTTTCACCACATTTGACATCCGAAATTAAAGAGCTACGCGGATGTCTTCCATTTTTTTAATGTTTCTGACAGCCTTTATTTCCCCGTTCGAGCTGCGACAACACCTACAAGTTTGGAGAGGCTGATCGAAAACAGGCCCAGCTGTTGGGCGTGCGGTGGAGGGAGGTTTGTTTGGGTGAATTTTTTACATGCCGAGCTGGATCTGAACATGTCGGGACGGGACGTTTTGATCCATCACTAAAATCTGAAAGTTATGCACCATAACTCATGTTCCCTGAAGGAAGGGAACGAGGTGCAACATACTTGCTATGGGAATTGCGCCCCCGCGCGATTACCTGAAGGAATACATTCACGCCTTTTACGGCAGGGGGCGTCACCCCGCGCCAGAGGTACCGCCTTTTAGGTACTTAAGCGACTGATGCCCCTCCAACTTTCTCCAAAATTGCACTTCACCGAGCTTTCAGCATTGAAAAGGGCCAGCTATGTTGCACCTCGTTCCCTTCCTTCAGGGAACATGAGTTATGGTGCATAACTTTCAGTTCCCTTTCAGTTTGGTCTCTCGGTGCAACATACTTGCTATGGGAACGTAATTCATTCACACCCTTGAAATGCTCAGTAAAATGCCTGTTAGTGTGAACGTCTGCCTTTGACCAAAAGGCCTCTCAAAGCTACTTTCTATTGTGTATTAGAAAGAACAGCCTGAGTGACATCACACGCAGTAACATCCAAACTGTAGTACTTTGCAAAAGTGTTTAATAAGCTCTAGTTCACAGCAGCGCAAATGTCTGCAACTGGCACGCCTTTGAACAATGACCAGGAAGTGGCCAAGCCCCTAGTTGAGTGAGCATGCACTCCAGGGGGCACTTGTTGACCTTTGCTACCGTACGCCCTTTTAATGGCCTCCGTCACCTAATGTGAGAGGTGCTGTCTTGATAGGGCCTTTCCTGTAGCAGGTGCGGCAAAGCAGATGAACAGTTGGTTTGTCTCCCTCCATTCGGCTGTTCTCTGAATGTAAGTGTGTAAAGCTCTCACAGGGCAGAGAGCCTTTAGTCTCTCCTGTTCCTGAGTAAGGACAGGGGCAGGTGGGAAGGAAGAGAGGTCAAAGTCTAGACTCCTATGGTTGAAGGTCAAGACCTTGGGAGTATAAGCGGGATTAGGCCTCAAGGAGACCTTTGACCCGTCATGGGCGAATATGGGGATGTACAGATAGAGCGTGGAGGTCACCCACACGTTTCGCCGAGCAAAGAGCCAGGAGAAGAGCAGTTTTATAAGATAGAAGATCTATCTTAATCTCGCTCAGAGGCTCGAATGGCGGGTCGCAAAGAGCCCCCAAGACCAGGCCAAGATCCCAACCAGGGGTCAAGGTCCTGCTGGGTGGCTTGGTTCGAAGCACACCTTTCATATATCTCATTATGATTGGATGTGCTCCAGGAGTCCTGTGTCCCCAGCCCTCGTGACAAGCAGAGATAGCTGCAAGGAACACTTTAATCGTTGAATAAGAACGACCCTTTTCCAGTAAATCCTGAAGGAAAGTTAGTAGTTGAGCCAAGTCGCAAGCATAAGAAATTATATTTCTTTCTGAGCACCAGGCTTCGAAGATGCGTCACTTCTGTGCGTATAAAGAGTGTGTTTACCCGGCACAGGCATTTTGTATGGTTTTCACCACATTCTCTGGTAGGCCCGAAGCCATCAGCCTGTCCTTTTCAGCTAACAGGCTGGAATTAATTCCAGTTCCTGGCCTAAGCGGCTGGACTGCGACTTCCTGTGTGAGCCTTTGAGGGTCAACCAGGTTGGGGAGGGGGCCTCCACGTTGATGTGTTAACAGACTGCACTGATCGAGTCTCCTCGAAGACAGATGAAGTCTATTAATTTTATTAGATTGAGTCGGAACAGGAAAGCTATTATTTCCCTCCAAAATAGGATTTATTGGATTGAGAGGCTGCTGTTTTTGTAAACGAGCAGATCTCCTAACTCCAATTGGTGTCTCACCCAGTGGGATACTGTTGTGTGGGAGCAAGTCTGATGCAGCTCTGTGAGGAAAGTCACGTGCTGCTTTTTTACCACTCGAGCGTTGCATGTCCTTCATGAATAATAAAGGGGCAGCTGCAACGTGTGAACGTGGAGATGGTCCTTTGTGACCGGCAGACTTAAGATAATTTGTTGATAAGGAGCCCAGTTTCCTTTCAAAATCAGGAGGAAAATTCTGGTTCGACTCAGATCCTTTTACACACACAGTAAAGCTAGATTCATACTCGACGCGTCGCGCAACGCGCGAGGGTGCACGCTCCAAAAGTGACGCAATTTCACAGTCCCCGCCCCTGCGCGTTGGCCCCGCGCATGGGATTAGCGCGTGACGTGCACCTCTGAATTTTTGAAACTCCGCAAGCCTCTGCGCGCGCGGTGGGCGCTACGATTTGATTGACAGGTCCTCACCGACAGCCTTCACCCTCTTCACGCCGGAGCCTGCAGCTGTTTGCGCCGCTGTGGTCGTGGAGACGGAGTCGCGACGCATGGAGGAATGTTTTGTGACACAAAATGTATTAAATTCTCCTTCGTTCCTGATCTGGAGTCGGACTTTTCTTTTGTTTTTTCGCCAAAAGTCACGTGATCGCTTTCTCCTCCGCTGACTCCATGCATTAAAGCCGCAAATAAAGACAACAGTTCAGCACGCGAGCGGAAAGCTATTTGTTTTTGTTGTGTGATTTCAAACAGTTCTTCTTCTACGGTAGATTTCTTCTTCTACGCCTTTCTTGCAACATATGCACAGGTTTTAGAGGGTACTGCCTCCTGCTGGTCCGTAAAAGAACAGCACTTTGCCATGCGCCGCCGTGCGTCAACCATAAACACAGAGGCGACAATGTAAACGCATTTCGCCGCACGGCTGATGTGCACGCGCGGCGCGCACGCTCCAGCCTGCGGACCAAAGCGAAAGTCTAACTCAGCCTTAACGTGATCACAGCCACTGTTTTGAGGGTGTGAAAATTGTGTCTGCCTTGGGGCATCCGACGTGCTCTCCTGTGGTGCAAACATGTCACGTGTTTGTCTGGTTAGTGTATTAGCCGGCCCCTTGTTCACAATGGAGGGGAGCTGGAACACGTGCCCTTTCCCACCTGTCTTCGCGAAAGGTGGAGGGTCTGTTCGCAGACGCCTCTGGATCTTTCTTCTGGAGACAGGTCCTGAGGCACCCTGCTAGGGCTTATTGAATAGGCTGACACCCCATGAGCTGTGAGGGAGGGGGATGTGGCTCCCCCCTTTATGACGGCTGACAGGCCAGAGATGGTTGACATTATTTGTGTTGGTGTTTTTTTTTTGATCGTCAATAAAACAGGGATGTGCTGTTTTATGAGTTTTATTCGTGCTTACGTGCAACGACATACATGATTTGATGTCACTCACAGCAGGGAGAACATGGTTTATGCATGCAACAGATTTATCAGCCATTTGTACTTTGTTACAAATAAAGTCTGAACAAGGTGCGAACATTCCCGTTACCGCATAGGCGGGAGGTCGTATAAAATGTAAACATGGGCCTGGTTCATCAGGCACGTTTTTGACGAGTGTCCCGGCCAGTGATAGGAATAACGGAGTTATAAATAAACGGCGTTACAAACGGAGTTATTTTTTTCATTAACGGGTAATCTAAGTAGTTACTATGTCTATCGTTACAACGCCGTTACCGTTACAAACACTAAAATGGTGTACGTTATTTTGTCTTCTGCGCGCTGTCTCTCGCTGCTTGTTTACTTTTTTTTTTCCCTTGTTGGTGAGGGAGGGTGGAAGCAGCAGAGGGGAGGGAGGGTAGGAGCATGAGCTATAGACGTGGGAGCAGAGGGGAGGGGCGAAACAAAAAGGATGATGCTGATTGGCTAAGGTAGAGTGTCAGTCAGAGGTCAGCCAATCAGCGGTTTTGTTGTTCAGCTCACACACGCTGCAGCAGGAAGCTTCAAATCTGAAAAGTTAACAGAAGTCTGGCAGCAATGGCGAGTTTGGAGGGAAAGTTGGCGTTTTCAAAGTGGAAATACAGAAATTACTTTACTCTCCTTGAGGTAAAAGGCAAGAACGTGCATGTGAAGTGTACATTATGTCCCGGAGCGAAGTGTACGTCCGTCGTAATCTGATCTGACAAGCATCTCACAACTGCTCAGGTAATTCAGCTTTTCAGTACTGTTTTAAAAGTACTTCATATTGTGAAAATGGTTCTTTTGTTTTTAAGAAAATTCTTGAAGAACCAGTTGTGTGAGAGTTTGATTTTATTTTACACTACAAAGCACTTATTTTAACTGTTTACTTTTATTTCTAAGAAAACACTTGAACAGTACAGGGTGTACATAGAGCTGAAAAACACAATTGTTATATTATTTTGTTAACCTGTATTTTGTAATGAAGAAAAAACTTGAAGTATAGTATGTCAAACAGTCATGTTCTGTTGAGGTGCTGTAAGCATTTCTACTTAAAATTCGTAGATATATCTAAACTTAAACCAACCAAACAAACAATAGTTACTTTCCCTGGTAACTAATTACTTTTATAGGTGAGTAATTCAGTTACTAACTCAGTTACTTTTTGGGCGAAGTAACTAGTAACTATAATTAATTACTTTTTTGAAGTAACATTCCCAACACTGGTCCCGGCTCACCGAGGAGGCCCCATGCCTGCTCGCTTGGCGTGGGACAAACCTATTTTTGCTCCATGCGTGCTCGGAGCGAGGTTGGCTCGGCGGGGGTCACTGCCGAGGTTCTTCCTTGTATGCTATCCGCTTCTGCGGTGGCGCACGCATTGTCGAGCGGTGCCGCGGCTGTGAAGGTCTGCCTCCAGCAGGCTCTCTGGTGGGGTGAAACTCCGACGAGGAATGCCCACCCTGAGAGCTTCAGCTTGCCTGCGCCTTTGGTCCAGCTTGGTCTGGATTCGCTCCAAAGTCTGGCCAAAAATTCCCTCCGCCTCTATCGAGTGGTGGAGAAAAGGCACCTTTTGTCCCTCCGGTAAATCCGTCAGCGTCATCCACAGGTGGCGGATCGCAATGACCACTTCCGCCATACCTCTGCCCTGAGCCACAGCAGCTGTCCCCATCATGCGGAGAACAAAGTCTGTTGCTCTGCGGGCTTCATCCAGTAAGTCGGCAGCAGCTTGCTTATCCGAGGTTACCTGCAGTTGTTGGAGTTTTTCTGCGAGGTAAACCTGCATCAATGCGGACGCGTTCATGGCGCGCGCCGCGAGTCCTTGAGCTCTGTAGCACTTCTCCAGAAGCGATGCTGAGGCTCTACAAGCTTTGCTGGGGAGAGTCGGTTTTGTTCCTGATGACTTGGGAGCTAGGTGGGATGCCAGTGTGTCCTCAATCTGAGGCACGTTGGCTATTCCCACCTGATCCATGCCTTCCACGTCGAGGAATTGTGAGAGAGGAAGGAGCATGGGCGCTCGTGGCTGAGGCCAGGTGCGGGTTAGTTCCGTGAGGAAGTCCGGGAACACGGGCATCCTTTGCCTCGTTGCTACCTGCTGTTTTGAATAAAAATAGTTCCCCGCCAGCCTCGTGACCTGTTGGCGAGGCGGGGGTTCCGGCCAGGGGATGTTCAGCGCGTCCGCTGCTCTGTGGCACAGGTCGAACAGGGCCGGGATGGAGAAGTCCGTTTCAGGGAGCACAGGTACCGGGGTCCTGGAGAGGTCCTCTCCCGGATCCTCGATTTCGAGTTCTGGTTCCTCCGCTGAAAATTTGCCCGAGGCTGAGATGGAGATCTCGTCTTCATTCATCATGCCTCTGGTGTCGAACTCGACTGTTAGGTCCACCATGGGAGCAAGCGGGTCAGGGCTGTCGCCCCATTCGACGCGCGTGCTGTCGTGTAGAGCCATGTGTTCGAGCTCTGGGGTCGGAGTGAGGGTCTCCGTGGTGTCTGGGTCCTGTGGACCAGCTGAGCTTCCCATGGCCTTAGCCACGAGGTCCACCCGATGCCGCAGCACCGCATCCAGCATCTGGCTGCAGTGTGGGCAAGAATCGGGCGCGTCCAGAGCTTGTCTTGCATGAAATATACCCAGGCAGACTGGACAGGCCTCATGGGTGTCCGTTGCTGCGAGGGAAAATCCACAGCCACTGGGACAGGCGCGCGAGGTTGGGCTCGCCGTCCCGCTGGTTTTCCTTTGAAGTTTTGTCTTTCGCTTTCCTTTCTCCGGAGGCATGTCCGAGATAAGGCGAGCGAGTCCTTCCAGAATCCTTTTTCTTCTTTGTTCAAGTGTCTCCTCCGTCGTGTCGCTTTCGCTGGCTAGCCCGCTAGGATGTTAGCCGGGGTAGCGGTTGTGGCGTAGTTATAACGCCGTTGAGCGAAGCAACCTGTAGAGAGAGGAGAAGAAAAAACTTCGAGGTTATAGAAATGTGCTGGACTAGCTTTTGCTAGTCCAGCAGTACGCAGGGAAAAATTCTCTGTGCGCTCTGTGCAGGGAGTGAGCTCACCTCAGGTTGAGCGATGGAGCAGCAGAGAAGTCCCGCGAAGAGAGGTAGTTCAGGTTTTGCGAGGTGAAGGGCAAAAAAGAGAAAGTTTGAGGGGCGTCAGTCGCTTAAGTACCTAAAAGGCGGTACCTCTGGCGTGGGGTGACGCCCCCTGCTGTAAAAGGCGTGAATGTATTCCTTCAGGTAATTGCGCGGGGGCACAATTCCCATAGCAAGTATGTTGCACCGAGAGACCAAACTGAAAGGGAACTGGATGGATTCCTCAAGGAAGAAGTCACAAATTAATTTATGACTTAATCGTAAAAAGGTGGTAGAGATAACGGGCTTTTTGTCTGTGTCTCTATGTGTGAGAGTGTTAGCAAAATATCCCATGAACCAGTAGGATAATCTTAATGTAACATTTAGAATATATACTCATTGTGTGCACTTCTACAACTGATTCTCTTTAAAAGTCAAACTGATTCAAAATGGCCGCCACAGCCGATTAAAAAACAAATAAATAAATGTAAACAACGTAGTCACTTTTAGAGATGTAGACCTAACATTTGGTGTGGTAGTAGCTGAGACTGAGCCATAACATCTGCTTCGAGTGCTGCACGTTGTGCAACAGCTTTGCTTAGAAAATTGACATTACATTTTAGACTCAACATTTTCATTCTGTTAGCAAAATATCTCATGAACCGTTCAATAGATTTTCATGAAACCTTCAGGAAATAATCATTCAAAGCTCTTCCACAACTGTTCAACATTTGGCCTGACTCCTATTCAAAATGGCAACCGCTGACTTCAAAACCACACTAATGTGTACATTCCAGTGAATTTTAGAGAATTTGTGCAAAACTTTGATGTGGTAGTGTTTGAGAGTCATTCTCAACACATGGCTTATATGTTTTACTCACTGCATGACATCTTTGCTCAAAACTTAAAAAACTGATGGAGTCAACAGTGTTTGTTAGCAAAATATCTCAGATTTTGATGAAACCTTAAAAACTTTATCCATGGATGTGCATCTACAACTTACTTGATCCAATTTAAGATGGCTGCCACAGTTAAGCGATTAAAACAATGGTTACATTTTAGACGAAATGTACAGCTATTGATTTAAAACTTGATTTGGTAGTAGCTGAGATTAATCAACAACACAAACACTGAGGGAGACCTCAATGTTCATGCTCAATAATCCAGGTAAAAATCTAACAAAGTTCAGTCAGATCATCTGGATAGTTTCTTTGCTTTGTTGTTGTTGGGACATTTTGCCCTTCATCAAAGGGCTTCATCAATTTAAGGAGCCACCAAACAAATTGAGTCCCACAAGCAGCACACTCACAGTGAACCAACCAGTTTGATGGTGATAACCGTTTCTTTTTTGTTTGTTGTTGAGATGTTTTGCCCTTCATCCAAAGTACTTCATCAACCTAAGGAGTCCCAACAAACTGTCACACAAGCAGCACACTCACATAGTGGACCAACAAGTTTGCTGGTGACAACAGTTTATTTTTTGTTGTTTGTTGTTGAGACGTTTTGCCCTTCATCCAAAGGACTTCATCAATTTAAGGAGCCACCAAACAAACTGAGTCCCACAAGCAGCACACTCACATTGTGGACCAACAAGTTTGCTGGTAATAACAGTTTCTTTTTTGTTGTTGTTGTTGTTGAGATGTTTTGCCCTTCATCCAAAGGACTTCATCAGTCTAAGGAGTCCCAACAAACTGAGTCCCACAAGCAGCTCACTCACATTGTGGACCAACCAGTTTGCTGGTGATAACAGTTTCTTTTTTGTTGTTGTTGAGATGTTTTGCCCTTCATCCAAAGGACTTCATCAATTTAAGGAGCTACCAAACAAACTGAGTCCCACAAGCAGCACACTCACATTATGGACCAACCAGTTTGCTGGTGATAAGATAGTTTCTGGGGCCTGCCCTCTCCCCCGTTGACTCCTCTGAGGCAAGCAATAGCCAAAGTGGTTCAAAACATCAAAGTTCATGCTCAATAATGCAGGTAGAAAATCCAACAAAGTTCAGTCAGGTCATCTGGACGGTTTCTTTTTTTGTTGTTGAGATGTTTCATCCTTCATCCAAAGGACTTCCTCAATCTGAGAAGTCCCAACAAACTCAGTCCCACAAGCCCTCCCACTGAAGGCGACCCCTCATAACGTAGCTACACAACTGGCATGAAAAGCGATGGTCATATTTACTCTTATGTTCAAATAAGGAGTTGCACATAACTCTCACCAAAGCATCCGTTGCCAGCTTTGACTGAATCTCAACGATTTAAGACGAGGAAGCAAACAGAACTCGCGCAACTTTTTCTTACGTTTTATTTTCAAACAGCCGGAATTTGGGTAAAATTCCCTTAAGTGTTGCACCTTGAACCGGTGGCACTGATTGCTAGGTTAGCATCAGTTATTAATCTCCTCATTAATCACGTTACCCTTACCCCACCTCACAGCTAATGACCGTGACGGGGGCCGATTTGAAATAATACGTCTCGCCTGTAACCGGACATCAAACGAGATGATAAGGAGACGGCGAACGAGCATTTCTCGGCGATGGAAGACGCTGCGAGAAATCAGTCTGAAACGGCCAGAGGAAATTGAGTCAATATTGGGAAAAAAAAGAAAAAAGGCCCAATCTGCGAGCGTTTTTTCCCCCCTGCTGATCAGAAGGGCTGGAGACTACCTCTGGGCTCCTTAACATCTGGTTGGGCAATTTACCCTGCTTTGACGACTGGAAAGGTTAAACCACTAAAATCTAATATTTGCCTAGAGGGGGTCAAGGCACTGCAATTACAAGGTACAATCGGCAGGGCTAATCAGCTAGTAGCGCGTACCGGGGCTCGGCTGGGCAAATAAGCCCTGATCAGAAGCACTGTTCTCTGGTTCTGTTTACTTATTAAACCCTGTTCTCATGTTCAAGGGCCCCTCTGCAGCCTCTGGTCCCCCACCCTCAAGGCACATGGGAGTAAATTTAGCTCCTTTTAAATGGGACCGAGCCACTTGGTGAGAAAGTAGCGGCCGCGTTAATCAGTATCTGCTGCCTTTTGTTGCGAAATGATCTCAAATTACTTTCCTCCAATCTGGCAGGTATTAACACCTCGGGACGGAACGGGATGGGGGATTCGGACCCCCCGAGGAGGAAAACGTGGTCCGTATGTGTGTTCCACAGTGCTGTTTACACGATTGCTATGACTGACGGAGTATCAAGAGCAGGATTAGTGTGCAATACATCAAAACTGTCTGGTGCAACACTTTCCAACAAGGCTCGGAGAACAATTACTGGTAATTAAATACGTGCCAGTTACTGGAAAAGATAATTATGTCCTCAGTGTATAACACCAATTAATTACTTTTATTTCAGCGAGCAAAGCTTTTAAACGGCGGCGGAAGCCATTCGATCAGCGTTTGAGAGCGAGAAGCCGCCTCGGCTGGCTAATGTGCAACTTCTGTTGCTGAAAAGAAAATCAGCACTGGGGCAACTTCATTCAGAGTCCACCGGTGGTGGAGAAAGTACTCAAACACTGTACTTAAGTAAAAAATAAACAGACAAAAATGTACTCTAGTAAAAGTAGAAGTACCACATTAACGTTTTTACTTAAGTTAAATACATAATTGCTTTTAAAACACTTAAGTATTAAAAGTAAAAGTACTTGCTGAATGTATTACCTAATGCAATTGTCTGTATGTATGTATATTTTCTGTAATACATTAATAGTGTTGAGCCATTTTAATGAACAATGCTGAAGATAATGCATGTTTTTTATTATGTGACACTGTTCACACTTGGACTTGTGATTCTGTGCGTCAGAATTTCAGGGATGACGTGCAGAGTTAAATGCCATTAAGCAAAATAAGTAAGAGGAATGATTACACTAGTGTTGTAGTACTTGAGAGACCAGTCTTGGTCTCGAGACCGGTCTCAAGATCACTTTTTGATGGTCTCGGTCTTGTCTCGGTCTCGACCGCATTTGGTCTCGGTCTTGTCTCGGTCTCGAACACTGAGGACTCTGGATTTTATTTCAAGACCAGTCAAGGCCACAACTGTGGAAATATCACTAAATTGCCTGAATATTGTCCAGTTTATTTGTTAACATCTTTGTTTTTAATAGATGCAAAACATACTGGTTCAAATCCAAGCGGCAACGTGACTCATTGCTAAATACATGTTTTGTTACCGCTGTCACGCCCACCCCCGTTCACTCGCCCGAGTCACTCCCAGTGTGGCCAGATTGAGCAGTTTTCATTTTGCAGGGAACTCTAGGATTATTATTTTTTGTTGGATTGTTTCGTTTTGCCACATATTGTTAAATTACCGTGGCTTGTACTGATGTGCGTTCATGTTCAAACAGTAAATATACTGTAACAATATATTGGTCTGAGATGGTGTAGAGGCAGGGCAGCCGACTCAGGACCAGAAGGTCTCAGGTTCGATCCCCGGTCACGGCATACCTCGTTGTGTCCCTGGGCAAGACACTTAACCCTGAGTTGCTCCCATATGGACAGGCAGCGCCTTGCAAGGCAGTCTACCGCTACTGGTGTATGAATGTGTGTATACAGTAAATGGGTGGATGGTTGGTACTGTGAAGCGCTTTGGGGCCCCTCAAAGGGGGCTGGAAAGCGCTATATAAGTAAGCTCCATTTACCATATTGATTGGGCGGATATCTAAAGATTTTTAGGTGGGAAAACTTTGACTCTATCTGGCAACACTGGTCCAAGAAAGTGAGAAATTATTTTCCGGGCACAGGAGGAGACCTCTGCCATATCATGAGTTATAAAATTGGGCTATATAAATCACAAAGAATATACTTGTAATTAATATGCAGTTTATGTTTGAGGTGTATACCTACTACTACTTTATTGAAACCACTGTGCAACTATATGGTTATCCTTGGTCTTGAGTTTGGACTTATGAAGAGTGTTTTGCCACTGCAGTTTTTTAAGGCTTGGCATGTGATGAAACTGCTTCCAATTTAACAGTTGTATAGTGTAATTTTATTGTTGAATCACATGAAGTCTGGCCACTGAATGTCCAATTTCTTTGTTATGTAGCTTTGAAAATTTATAAAAGCTGATACATTCATTCAAAAGCAAACTTAAAGTTGCAGTATGTAACTTTTACAAAAAATATATTTTATAATAAAAAAAACATTTTTCTTTATTTTCTTTGAGGTCTTGGTCTCGACTTGGTCTCGCCCTCCCTCGGTCTTGGTCTCGGGTTAGGTGGCCTTGACTGCAACGCTAGATTTCACCTTTGAAAGTTTTTATTGAACACAAAGCAAAACCAACGTGTCATTTTAACTGCAGTAAACACATTGAAGTAAAAGTTGTCTGCCTGAAAAAAGTGTCATTAGACCTAACAAAGGAACAGGCGCTGACCATTTCAACTCCAGTTTGTCATCGACTCCAGTTAAAATACTGTCTAGTCAACTTTGTAATGGGATCAATAATGAACAATATTTCAACTTCCTGACACCATTTTCAAAACTTGGACCAGAGTTTTGAGCCATTTGGAGACATCTCTTGTCTCCTAACATCCATGAACTGATACATTTTAATATTGCAGCAAGAATTTCTTGTTCAAGTTTAGAAGAAGTTGGTTTTCAAAGTTTTTAAGTCCAGTCTGACTCTTTTGGGAGAGAGAATCTGTCCTGATGAACTGAACAGTCTTTCAATAGTCTTTCAACAAGGTCATGGGTGGTGCATAACTTCTGGTTGACTCCATGGTGGAATCCATTTTGGGTGTGTTAGTGGTGCTGTGAGTGCACCCAGCTCAATGACGTATATACTATATTTCATTGGACCAGCTCTTCTTGAATGCAGGTTTAACGTTATCTGACCACTTTGCAGTGACTCAATGGACTAACTCCCCTCTCGTCTGTCATATAAAGCTGGTAAAGGTAAACCCCATGGTGCAGGCTGACAACCCAGGACTCGGGAGATTTATAACAAAGTATTTATTAAGAGGAGAGCAAATGGCTGTCAGGGAAGCAAGACTTACATGAAACACAAGGCACACAGGACATCACCAGTGGACAGCATTCAATGCCAGGAGGACAAAGGACTAACACAGAGCCACAGACTTATATACAGTGACTAACGAGACAAAACACCTGTGAGGACACACAGCTGAAACACATCAGGGGAAATGACAAACTAGGAAACCAGGCAGTGCAGGAACAGAGACTCAACACCAGATGGAGGCATACACTAGGAAAACACAAACCCTAAATCTAAAAAAGCTAAGTCTGGTCCTCTGGACATTCAAAAAAACAAAAACAAAAAACAATGGTGTCCATGGTCCATGGTGTTTGAATGTCCAGAGGACCAGACTTAGATTTTTTAGATTTTTCTACCTGGATTATTGAGCATGCATCAGGGTACAAACCCTAAAGAAAACAGAAACTGAGGATAAGGACACAAGACATAAACACAACACAAGATGGGGCTATATACCAGGAAACAGACCACAATCCCTACATCGCCATTGGTTACTTTCAAACTAACGAACAAATCAAAAACTGCAACGTGAACGTGACCTGTAACACAACACATTATAGAATGTAGTGTAGTAGAAAGTACAGATACTTAATGTAAAAGGTAGTGGAGGAAAAATAGAAAGTACCCACGTTTAACTCTACTTAAAGCTGCACTATGTAACTTTGTAGTGCAGTCTGTAACTTTTCTAACAATATATTTTTAACATATTTCTTCACTCTGTCACTATCTACTGACAGACTGGTGTTAGACAAAGTAATCTCTGAAAAAAACTATAGTCCCCTTGCTTCTCTATCAGCATTTATAAAAACACTAAAAACACAGAGTGACCCGCCGTTAACCAGCCAATAAAAACAGAGTTTGTAACCAGCCAATAAAAACAGAGCTTGAATTTGAATCAGCCAATAAAAACAGAGCTTGAATTTGAATTTCAGCAGAGCAAGGGGGGCAGAGCCATATATGGCTCTGAGGGGGAGGGATCAGAATGCTTTGCCTGTTGAAAATATTTCTAAGTTCTGAGCACAACAGAAAGTTACATAGTGCACCTTTAAGTAAAGTCCAGATACATAAATGTGCATTCTTTGTGTATTATTTCATGCAATGGTGTAGTCTACGTGATAGTAGACTATACAGAGTATACCTACTAGAAAAGCTTAAGAATTTCAGTATACCCACTTAAAAGTGCCCAGTGACACGTGACATATCATTAGGCATGTGCACTGATACATAAAACAGTAGTTAAACACTTACGTAACAATCTATCTGTATGCAGCGCTTCGCTTTGATACTGTTTTATAAATTATATAACATGTTTTTAATACAAAGCCAGCAGTTGTACAAAGTTTGTTGTTCATTTATTCAAATATAAGCATCAGAGAAATTTGGAAATGTTCAATATGCTTAAAAATCTAAATAAACTGACTAACCAGTGTACTTTGGTTTCTAAGCACAGTATACCCACTAAAAAATGTAGACTACACCACTGTTCATGATCTGTTTGTTTGGAGTATGTGTTGTGACTGACTATCAGAAACCAACACACCAAATTTTAGCTCAAAATTAATAAAACTAACTGAGTTATAGCAATTTTGTGTTGGCTATTATAGATTAAGTGCAGCAACTGACTGGATAATGACTTTAAAAGTTAACGAGTGTTAGATGCACCCCCAATGATTAATTTATGAAAGTTTCATTAAAACCCATCTGGTGGTTCATGAGATATTTTGCTAACAGACAAACAGGGCTGTACGGCAATAGTTAACCCCAAGATTTTAAGAAATTTGCAGGCTGTACGGCAATAGTTAACCCCAAGATTTTAAGAAATTTGCAGTGCATTGCGTTGTGCTTGGCATACAGTTTTTGGTCAATGCTCAGCTACTACCACACCAAATTCGAGCTCAATATCTGTACAAGTGGCTGATGTATTGTAATTTTTGTGTTTCTCCAAGTCACATGGCTGTGGAAGCCATCTTGCATCAGCTGAGTTCACAAGTTAATCCGTTGTAAATGTACATCCAGTTAATATTTTCTGATATATTTATTAAAATGTATCCTGTGATTCTTGAGATATTTTGCTAAAAGACAGACTGAGATGCTTCCAATAGCCAATAGCAACGTTTTGATGACAAATCTTGTAATCAGTGAGCCCTCAGAGTATAAGTTGGGGACCAGGCTATGGAGTTAGATTTGTTTCACAATTATTCAATAAATAAAAAAAATCATGTCAAACAAAAAAAGTAGTAATCAATCAAAAAAGTAGTATTCAATCAAAAAAAGTCTACGTTTTTTTTAATGAAGCTCCTGTTTTTTGGTTGAGTAATTTTTTTTTGATTGAAGCGCCTGCTTTTTGGTTGAGTAATTTTTTTTGTTGAATGAAGCGCAAACTTCATGTTAACAAAACTTTATTCGTTCACTTTTTGATCACATGAACATTCTGGGCGGGGCTTAAGGACGAGCAGCGTAAGACATGTTCCGATTCGTTATTCTCTGACTAAAGCATGGACACTTAGTAGCTGTTAATGAATGTAATATTGTGAAGATTACTTACAATTTGCTTTCTGCTACAGCGGCAAGCAAATGGCGGAGAAGTTCTGAGAAGGGAAAAGAAGTTCTGAGAAGGGAAAACTCGGAGTCATCCTCTTTAGTCAGCGCTAACCAATCGGCAGAGGCGCAAATGGGCGCTATGCTGTGGATGCACCGCATGGGGGCGCTGGACTTAAGGGGGCGTCAAAAGCGTCTCTAGAAAAAAAACATTTTTAGCAGGCATTTTCTTTAACTGCATGAAATGATCAATAACAGGTCAACAGCACTGATTAGGCGCCACCCCTGCTCCCTCACCTCCCTCCTCCTGTCTCTCTGCTCTCCCTTCACACACAGGTGCTGCTGTGAACACGCGCCCACAGGCGCGTTGTTTATTTATTTATTTTTTCACTCGTGCACTGGAGCGGCAGAAAAAAAAGGGCGCAAAACAGAAAAAGGGAGAAGGAAGTTGAAAAAAAAGCCTTTCAATGTGGTTAAAAGATATTAGGTAAGTACAGTCAGTGTATGAGCAGGACAGGAGTATTGTAAAATATTCAGGTTAGCTATAGCCTAATAGGAATCGTCCCATATTTGGTTGTTAAATAAATGTTGCCTCCCCTATAGACATGATTTGTTTAATATGTTTATTGGATACATGTCACACACACATCCACACACTAAGTGTAAGAATTATCTAAATAAAACAGGAAACATTAACACAGGAAAGCTAAACTGTGGCAGCAGTTCCCAACTATGTTCCAATGCAGTGCTGCAATTTATTCACTCATATGTACATTTATTATATATTCTTTAATTGAAGACGAGTTGTACAAGTTTATGTGTGTATCAGACAAATTAGTCCTCAGTGTCACTATAGCCCTTAGACTCAAAAAGGTTGGCAGAGGGACACCTGAGTTTAAATGTCTTATTTAATATCACTACAGTGGTGTGTGTTGTGATGTATCTGGTAAGTCAGATTAGATGAAATGTACAGTCAGTAACTGTTATCCAACAAGGAGATCATTTAAGTTAAAGTTTAATTTCTATTGTGGTTTGACTGCTGTATTTTTAAACCTACTTAACACAAAATTAATGTCATTCAGCTGTGAGGATGGAGAGCAGGAAGAGAAGATGACAGAGGAAGAATCAGGACAGACTGGGGAAGGCAACAGGTTGGTCTAATGCAGGTGGAAGTGAGGGAACAGCTACTTAATCCCAAGCAATAACATGTAAACATTATTTTTAAAAACTGTATTAAGATCTGTAATTTTTACAACTAATATATAATGCTTTTTTGACCATATGACAGTGCAGAATGCCACAGACAAAGGGTGAAGGAGACAGACACGAGGTCAGTGATAGAGGAGACAAGTGATGACATCAGGTAGGAATAATTACATTAGGGAGGCAACAAAAACCTATACTGTATACCATGATGGTTTGAATTTCTGATGACCATCTTTCATTGTCTTCTTTCACAGAAAGTAACAGTTTAAATGTCATAAATGTTAAAACACTGACATGGACTCCAGGCTGTTAAGATTTCATATTTTTTCTACATAAAATATTGAGCACTGATTACCACTGTTGTTATATATTTTTACTTTATTAAACTTCTTATTTGTTTATGATTGGAATGATAACCTGATATAATATGTAACATAAAAAAATCTGTAATATTGCTACTGTATTTTCTAAGTGCATGACTAAGGGAGGATAGCTGTATGAGGCGGCAGGTTAAAAAAAAGGGGGGGGGGGCGCTGTTGATGTTTTCGCATCCACCTCAAAAATATGTAGTTGCGCCCCTGCCAATCGGAACACGTCTTACCATACATTGCCCGTCCTTAAGCCCCGCCCAGAATGTTCATGTGAGCAAAAAGTGAACGAATAAAGTTTAGTTAACATGAAGTTTGCGCTTCATTCAAAAAAAAAAAAAAATTACTCAACCAAAAAACAGGCGCTTCAATAAAAAAAAACTTAGACTTTTTTTTTGATTGAATACCACATTTTTTGATTGATTACTACTTTTTTGGTTTGACATGATTTTTTTTTTTGATTGAATAATTGTGAAACAAATCTAACTCCATACCAGGCTCAGCTACTACCACACCAAATTGTTGCTCAATATCTGTGAAACCGACTCAGTCGACCGAGTATGTTGGCTAAAATGACTTTACTGTGGTGGCCATCTTGAATTGGGCTGACTTCTAAAGTCCATCAGTAGATGCACACCTACCTGATGATCACCTTTTGAAGGTTTCATTAAAATCTGTTCAGCATTTCATGAGATGTGTCGCTAACAGACAACATGCACTAAAATAAAAAGAAAGAGGAGAAACTGCAGATGTCGGCTGCAAAACAAGTGTGAAAAAAATTACGCCAGCAGCAGCAGCAGGCGTTAGGCTACAGTCGTTTCTTCACCTCCACTTCCTCCTCGGGCATTAAACATTGACATATTAGGCAGGGGTAAAAAAAAAAGAGCTCAACTCTCTCTTGCTAAGAGGATTGCTTAGATTGGATATATCACGAGCGCTCCGTGATTCCGTACTCATGACACCCAGATAGCAGCCCGAGATTAGCCGTAAACCTCCCCCACCCCGTGCTCAGCTGCACTCTGGATTCAAACTCCCTGCTTCAAGAGAGGCTGAAGCGTACAGATTAGGAAGGATCCGGGGCCTACGGCGCCAATGTCTAACCTAGAAATACCTGTGACCCGTCATTAGTGATATATTAAATCCAAAGTCTAGAAATGTTTACACCGCCAGCCAAATGTGGCTAAACGCTGCGTCTCCAACCCCCACGTTTCCATTTGGTTAATAAGATACAGAGTCAGATGGCTCGGACGTGCTTTCTCTTCTTTCGCCTCATTCTCCGTCTCTTCGGCGCTGCTGCACACATCGGCCACTTTCAGTCGTCACTGGACGATTCTTAGGATTTATGCTGGCAAAAAGGAACATTTCATCTTTAGCTGCCTGGAAATGGTTCAAGTTCAAGTAGGTTTTATTATAACTCACATCACAAGTGGTACATAAGGTGGAATGAATTTGTGTTCACAGGGTCCCAGTTACAACAATGGCAACAATATAAATTGTAAATAAATAAATAATAATAATAATAAACAGTAATAAGTTTAAGATATAAACTAAGAAGAATACACTAAGCACAAATAGTACAAAAACAATACACTGAACAACAGCAGCTTGAACATGAATCTGCGTGAGCAGATGAGTACGAATGAATATAGCAGCATGAAATAATGAGCAGCATGAGATCAGCAGCATGGATAATCAGCAGCATGGACAATCAGCAACATGAGATCAGCAGCATGAGATCAGTAGCATAACATAATCAGCAGCATGGATAATCAGCAGCATGAGATCAGCAGCATGGATAACCAGCAGCATAAAATCAACAGCATGGATAATCAGCAGCACAAGATCAGCAGCATGGATAATCAGCAGCATGAGATCAGCATCATGGATAATCAGCAGCATGGACAATCAGCAACATGAGATCAGCAGCATGAGATCAGTAGCATAAAATAATCAGCAACATGAGATCAGCAGCATGGATAACCAGCAGCATAAAATCAACAGCATGGATAATCAGCAGCATGAGATCAGCAGCATGGATAATCAGCAGCATGGATAATCAGCAGCATGAAATCAGCAGCTTGGATTATCAGCAGCATGTGATCAGCAGCATGAAATAATCAGCAGCATGAAATAATCGGCAGCATGGACATCAGCAACCTGAAATCAGCAGCACGGATAATCAGCAGCATGGGATCAGCAGCATGAAATAATCAGCAACTATAGATCAGCAGCATGGATAATCAGCAGCATGAGATCAGCAGTTTGGATGATCAGCAGCATGAGATCAGCAGTTTGGATGATCAGCAGCATGAAATAATCAGCAGGGTTTTAAGGTATAAACAGAAGTGTTGGGATAGTTGTGTCTAGAATATAATAAAATACTTTTTTTAGGTCTTAATGGTGATGGGTCTCCATATAAATATAAATAGTGATTAGTTCTGATCGAACTGAAAAGCTAACAGCTAGTGTGACAGAGGCCAAGACTGAAGTGGATGGCTGCCATCTCAAAACAACTCCCATCTCAAAATGTTCGTAGTGATTCATGCAGTTTTATAAACATCCACGCAGCTGTTTGTTTCATTTCATGGTTGTTCTAACAGAAGCGTGATTTTTCATCAGAAGTGCTAGCCTCAGATTAACCCATGCGCGTAGCCAGGGGGGGTTCGGACAGTTCGAACGAACCACCCACTTTGCCTACGAAGTCCCGCCTACAACTCCCGCACAACACAAGTTCTGTGTTAAGAGAGGTGGAAAGAGATGGTATGGAAACGCCGCTAATGTCGAACCGGTTAACACCATAGACTTAATATGCCTGTGGTTAACACAAACTCCTTTTTTTTTATCCAATAAAAGACAAACGTAAAATAAGTTCAACCAAGTAAGGATCGAACCCGAGTCGAGATAAAATTTGGAGTGGCAACCCGACACGATTCAAGTGAACCACCGAGGTGTGTTGCTCTTTCCAGGTCCACTTTTCCTTCAAACGAACTGCCCCTCATGAAATCCTGGCTACGCCCATGAACCATTAGTTTGTCAGTTTGGTCAGAATTTAACTCTATGTCTCCAAACTGAGGTTCAAAGAGTTATCCATGACAGGTAAGATAGTTACTGTTCATGAGCTTACCACAGAACCCATTTTCAAAGTATCTGAACTACCAATTTAAGGTCTAAAATTTGAAGACCGGCTATATCTGTAAATCTAAAGTAAGTTTGTTGAGTTCTATTTCCTTAGGCAGCTCCCTAGAATTGTGTTGACTCCAAAATTAAATATATTTAGCTAACAGACAAAGTAACACACACACACACGGGTCGTGGTTAATTTACAGAAATAATTAACCTAAAAATGAAATCAAAAGTGCTGTTTTTGCCAAGATGAAATCAGATGAGCAAGCACAAACAAAACGTTGCTCTAACAAGGCATCAGATTGGGGAAACTACGGTAGAGGATTAGCGCCACACTGATTATTTTTTTCTCTCTCAGTTTTGAGATTAACGTCAGTGGATACTTTTAAAATATTTTAAGGGACGCTAATCTCACATTTCTAAGAAACAAAGTCAGAATTCTGAAAATAAATAAATTGATTAATAAAATTTTATTTCTGGCATTAATCTTCTTCCATAATTGCTGAGTTTTAAACGCTATTTTAGGTTTAAGAAGAAGATAAATGTTTGTTCACGTTTACAGTAAAGCTCACATTTTCAGGTGAGTGTACGGAGGTTTCCTCAGGTCCTTTCTGCAACATTAGCAATCTGAAATTAAATAAAAAAGTGCTCGTTTATTGCTTTCAATTTGTCCCTCACGTTGGGCTAATCCTGGAGGATTTATTCGGAACAGTTTTGCTAAGTGAGATCAGAGGAGAAAAATAAAAAAGTAAAAACTTTTTTGCTGCAGAGTGTTTCTTGTTTGGGGTTGGAGGTGAATCATGTTGCTGCCAGGAAATGAATTCAGCTCAATGCAGTGTATAAAAAATGCACAAACGCTGAGGAAGAGTGTGTGTGTGTGTGTGTGTGTCAAAGCAGGGCCCGGCTCCCCTCGGATCTAAGCAGTATTGACAAACCCATCAGAGCTGGTGATGCATCAGGCCCCCTGCTCCCCCCTCCCTCCTCATCCCACCCTCAGCGGTGCTGTGGGCTGAACTGACATGCTGTCACCGTAGCAACCGCTCCCCAAGTAAGAGGCCTTCTGGGACGGCTGGCGTCCGGCCGAGGAGCTGCGGCAAAAGGCGTCACCGGTGAACCCGCGAGGACAGACTGACCCTTGTCTCTGCCCATCGATCCGTCACCTCCTTGAACACAAAGAACAACGACAACAAAACAACGACAACAAAATGACTTGAATGTTCCAACTTTCCTGAAGTAGAACTCGACTCACTCACAGTAATTACTCCCATTTGCGTGTTCTCTTAGGCCATTTGGCTGTGGCGGCCATCTTCAGTAGCTTTGGCATCAAACAAGATTCAGTTCCCAATGGATAACCAGCAATAGACTATATGCCACGGGGGGTCGTGACGTACTTCCAGTAAAATGCAACCCACATCCGCCACTTCCGGTTCCTATCCACTGCCGTTGTTGTTAGCGTTAGCTCCTAGTAGCAGACCATGACAACGACCCGAAACGGGAAGCAGCTGCGCGCTACTGGCACTACAAGTGAGTTCCGTTGTGTCCGCCCACCGGTGGGTACAGCTGTTCCGAGGGGGGGTTTGGGCGAAAATTTATCGCGGCTATCCATAGGGGGAACGTGCCATAATTTTATATGGATTTATATGTGTATAGAGTTATTATTGGTGTGTATGCAGATGTTTTATTAATTGTATTTAGTCATTTATGTTCGTGTCTTTCCCGCTAACCGGAAGTGCGCCATCTGGGTAATGACTGCGGGAGTGCTGGAACGGAAGTCCGTGGCATATAGTCTATTATGTCCTGAAAGTTTCATTAAAATGTGATGTCTGTGGGAGTTCCTGTTCCGTGACATTCTTTGGCCACCAGAGGGTGCTATACTAGCGCACCTGCAAGCACTGTGTCCTAGAGCTGCGATTTGTAACCTAGGTGTGGCCTCATCTGAAATTCGGGCCGGTCGGGCCAAAAGAATATGCTTGATGGGTGGACCGCGTCCGTCTCGGGCTTTTGATACGGTTTTAAGAATCATACAGCACAAATAAAACTAAATAAGAATGCACAATATAAACTGTGTTAATCTACTTTTTGAGAAGGAGGCAGGTCCGACTGGCCAGTTGAAAGATGTAAAAAAAATAAAATAAATGTGGACGTTCTGTTAAGCTCAGCTGGATCACTGGGTCACTGGATCACTGGCCGCATGTCTACGCAGTGTACGCACTTGCTGTCATCTGCGGTGAAGGAAGTATCTGAAGCTACAAAAACCGAAGCGAGCAACACATTCAATTAAAATAGTGTTGTTCTATATTTTTCCCCAAAATTTTGGTCTCAACATATTTGTGTTCATCTGTTTAATAGCTTATCTTTACAGGAGATTTATTAGGCTCTTTGCTTTGTATGTTAATATCCATTTGGTGCAACAATAAATCTTATGTCTTCCTTTATTTTACAGATTTTTAGGCTGGAATGCAACTCTACTGTGTCCTGACGAGGCTCCAGTCGTATAGAAAGCACCTGATGACTTCCCTCCGATGCTGGAGCATTACCCTGCCTATGGTTCGTGCTTCCAGCCCTTTGTGATTCTCAGCTCTTGTGATTACTTACCTTTGCTTTATGATCTTTCCAGTGAACCTCCTGAAACCTACCTGATTATCGGACCTCCTGAACCTCTGGAAACCCTTGCCTGTGTTCTCTTCAGCTGCTCTCCTCGCCCTCCAACCACATGCCCTCCCGAGTCTACTGGACCCTTTCACAATTGTACAGAAAACTGGAACCAAACATCTTACCATCCATCTACTAGTAAGGATCCTGCACGTCCTTTGCAGAACTCTGGACCTGACCCATTTCCTTGTGCCCAAGGGCTCCTGTTACATCTGGAATTATTGCTCACTGTAAATAAAAGCACAGAATTGATACTTTTGTCATCATCAGTCCTTCGCTCTGGGTATTCCGTTCTTGTGACAATGTCCAACTGTTCATGAGATATTTCACTAAGAGACGAATGGTGTGGACTCCAACAGTCAATGCTAAAATGTTGCATATTGAGTGGCGTTCAGAATTATTTCAATTGCTCTAAGGTACAACTACACCTAAAACTGACTGTTTTATATTATTGGTCATCAGTGGCAGCCATATTAAATTGGATTGGCTCCAAAACGCATGGCTTTGGCTGTGGAACCAGTTTTCTTGAGAGGGGTTGGACACTCTTCCACTCTGGAGTTGTCCCTGGTGAGAGGCGCCGAGCAGGAGTGGGCATACTTGTTGCCCCCCCATTTTGGTGCCTGTACATTGGGGTTCACCCCAGTGAATGAGAGGGTAGCCTCCCTCTGCCTCCGTGTTGGGGAACGGGTCCTGACTGTTGTTTGTGCTTATGCGCCAAACAGCAGCTCAGATTACCCACCCTTTTTGGAGTCCTTGGAGGGGGTACTGGAGAGTGCGCCTCCTGGGGACTCCCTTGTTCTAACTCACGTGGGCAATGACAGTGAGACCTGGAGGGGTGTGGTTGGGAGGAACAGCCCCCCTGATCTGAACCCGAGTGGTGTTCTGTTATTGGACTTCTGTGCTTGTCATGGATTGTCCATAACAAACACCATGTTCAGGCATAAGGGTGTCCATATGTGCTCTTGGCACCAGGACACCTTGGTCGCAGTTCGATGATCGACTTTGTTGTTGTCTCATCTGATCTGCAGCCGCATGTCTTGGACACTCAGGTGAAGAGAGGGGCGGAGCTGTCAACTGACCACTACCTGGTGGTGAGTTGGCGCGATGGTGGGGGAGGATGCCGGTCAGACCTGGCAGACCTAAACATATTGTGAGGGTCTGCTTGGAACATCTGGCAGAGTCTCTCGTAAGACGGAGCTTTAACTCCCACCTCCGGGAGAGCTTTGAACACGTTCCGAGGGAGGTGGGGGACATTGAGTCCGAGTGGGCCATGTTCCGCACTTCTATTGTCGAGGCGGCTTATCGGAGCTATGGCCACAAGGTTGTTGGTGCCTGTCGCGGCGGCAACTCTCAAACCTGGTGGTGGACACCGGCGGTGAGGGATGCTGTCAGACTGAAGAATGAGTCCTATTGGACCTTTTTGGCCTGTGGGACCCCAGAAGCAGCTGATGGGTACCGGCAATCCAAACGGCATGCAGCTCGGGTGGTTGGCAAGGCAAAAACTCAGGGGTGGGAGGAGTTCAAAGAGGCCATGGAGAAGAAGTTCCATACGGCTTTGAGGCGATTCTGGTCCACAATCCGGCGTCTCAGTGGGGGAAAGCAGTACGCCGCCAACACTATTTGTAATGGGGGTGGCGTACTGACCTCAACTCGGGATGTTGTGAGTCGATGGGCAGAATACTTCGAAGACCGCCTCAAACCCACTGGCACGTCTTCCGTTGAGGAAGCGGAGCCTGGGGACTTTGGGTCGGGCTCTCCAATCTCTGGTGCTGAGGTCACTGAGGTGGTTAAAAAGCTCAGCGGTGGCAGGGCTCTGGGGGTGGATGAGATTCGCCCTGAGTTCCTTAAGGCTCTGGATGTTGTGGGGTTGTGTTGGCTTACGCGACTCTGCAATATTGCATGGACATCGGTGGCAGTTCCCTTGGATTGGCAGACTGGGGTGGTGGCTCCCCTATTCAAAAAGGGGGGGCGTAGAGTGTGTTCCAACTACAGGGGCATCATACTCTTAAGCCTCCATGGTAAGGTCTATTCAGAGGTTCTGGAGAGGAGGGTCCATCAGATAGTTGAACCTCGGATTCAGGAGGAGCAATGTGGTTTTCGTCCTGGTCTTGGAACACTGGACCAGCGCTATACCCTGAGCAAGGTCCTGGAGGGTGCGTGGGAGTTTGCCCAACCAGTTTACACGTGCTTTGTGGACTTGGAAAAGGCATTCAACCACGTTCCTCCGGGTGCCCTGTGGGGGGTACTCCGGAAGTATGGGGTACCAGGCCCTTTGAGACGGGCTGTTAGGTCCCTGTGCGTCCGGTGTCAGAGCTTGGTCCACATTGCCAGCAGTAAGTCAGGCTTGTTTCCAGTGAGAGTTCTACTCCGCCAAGGTTGCCCTTTGTCACCGATTCTGTTCATAACTTTTATGGACTGAATTTCTAGGTGCAGCCAAGGTGTTGAAGGGATTCATTTTGGGGGCCTTAGGATCACTTCTCTGTTTTTTGCAGATGATGTGGTCCTATTGGCTTCATCAGGTCGTGATCTACAGCTTTCGCTGGAGCGGTTTGCAGCCGAGTGTGACACGGCCGGGATGAGGATCAGTTCCTCCAAATCCGAGGCCATGGTCTTGAGCCGGAAAAGGGTAGCATGCCCTCTCCGGGTCGGGGAGGAGGTCCTGCCCCAAGTGGAGGAGTTTAAGTATCTCGGGGTCTTGTTCACGAATGAGGGAAAACTGGAGCGTGAGATCGATAGGCGGATAGGTGCAGCGTCCGCAGTGAAGCTGGCGCTGTACCGGTCTGTCGTGGTGAAGAGAGAGCTGAGTCAAAAGTCAAAGCTCTCAATTTACCAATCGATCTACGTTCCCACCCTCATCTATGGTCATGAGCTTTGGGTTGTGACCGAAAGAACGAGATCTCGGATACAAGCGGCTGAAATGAGTTTTCTCCACAGGGTGTCTGGACTCTCCCTTAGAGATAGGGTGAGAAGCTCAGTCATCCGGGAGGGACTCGGAGTAGAGCCGCTGCTTCTCCACATCGAGAGGAGCCAGTTGAGGTGGCTCGGGCATCTGGTTAGGATGCCTCCTGGACGCCTCCCTGGTGAGGTGTTCCGGGCATGTCCCACCGGGAGGAGACCCAGAGGAAGACCCAGGACACGCTGGAGGGACTATGTTTCTCGGCTGGCCTGGGAACGCCTTGGGATTCCCCCGGAGGAGCTGCTCCAAGTGGCTGGGGAGAGGGAAGTCTGGGCCTCCTTACTTAGGCTGCTACCCCCGCGACCCGACCCCAGATAAGGGGAAGAGAATGGATGGATGGGGATGGCTCCAAAAGTTTATGAGTTGTATACATCTAATATTTATACCATGAAAACTTAATAGAAGTCTGGAAATATTTTGCTAACAGACATAAATTTAACTCAAAAAATTTGAAACAAAACCCTAAAACAATATGTTATACAGTACTTTGTAATTCAACTATGCAATGGGTCCCAACCCTCATCCTTGAGGAACACCATCCTGCAGGTTTTAGTTGTTTTTTCTGCTCCGACACACCGGATTTGAATGGTGATTAACAGGCTTCTGCAGAATTTGATAATGTATTTAAACAACTTATTATGGTGTTGGAGCAGGGAAACAACTAAAACATGCAGGATGGTGTTCCTCAAGGACCATTTTAGCTCGGTAGCTGAATTAAAACCATTTTTTGTGCTTTTTATCGTCACTTTCCCCTCTTGTCTGATTATTTGACACCTTAAAGTCGCAGTTTCACAAATTTTGATAATTCAACTGCAGCTTGGCTTTGTGTAAATCCAACGTGTGCTGCTAATAACTCAACCACTGAGTCTTTCTGCAAACACGTGACTGAAAAAGCTGCCTCTCGTGTCACAACGCTGAGGGGAGGATGCAGAAAGATCCCCGACAAGCTTCCTGGTTCCCATGGAAACCGGTGAAGCAGGTCCTGCCATGGGGCTCATCGATGCAAACTGAGCTCTCCATGACGAGGTTTGATGCATAAAACACAGTCGGCTCCTGCAGGACAGCAGACCGGAGAGGAAATCACACAACTTCAAATTTTAAAAGGTTACTAATGCAACGACACCAAGACAGGCTCAAAGGCAGTTTTGAAGAATCAAAATCTGCACTTGTTTTGCATATCTGAGGTTTTTGTGCCTCTTGTAAGCAGAATTGGTGCACAGCTGCGGACCACGTGTATTTGTTTACCTGTGCAAACTGCTGAAGAGAATGCAAATGGATATACAGTACTGTATGTGTAAAACTAAAGGCCATTTGGGATGGAGAAGTTAAACAGTTTTGATATTTTGTATTTATGCTGCAGCACGGTGGCACAACTGGTAGAGCTGCTGCCTCTCAGTAAGCAGGTCCCTGGTTCAAATCCCAGACCCGGGGGCCTTTCTGGGTGGAGTTTGCGTGTTCTCTCCGTGCATGCGTGGGTTTTCTCCGGGTACTCCGGTTTCTTCCCACAAACCAAAAACATGCACGTTAGGCTGATTGGTAATTTTAAATTGTCCCTAGGTGTGAGTGAGAGAGTGAATGTTTATTTGTCTTGTTTGTCTCTATGTGTCCCTGTGATGGACTTGCGACTCGTCCAGGCACAGTGATTGCTGTACATGGGCACAGCGACCCCCGTGACCCAAAATGGAAGAAGCAGGTAAAAGACAATGGATGTATTAATGCTCTGATTTGTTAAGTAAAATATCCAGATTAAAGGGCTTGGTTTACACTGAGTGTGTACCCACATTTCAGAATTGCACATCAGTCCTTCTGAAAAACTACCGGAGTAAAAACTTTAAAGTGACTCTGTTTGTTAAAGTT
>JBBPBX010032658.1:2660-16290 GCA_038048925.1 Garcialebias charrua
TAGGAGCGCCCCTGGTGAGGTTTCACACAAAAAGAACCAGAAAAAGAAAACATAGCATGATGTCAGTGCAACGTTAGACCTGGTAGTGCGGGACTTCAAGCACAGCTTTTCCATGCCAGCTTCTTCTAACTTAAACTCCTAATTAGTTCTCACACATTTTCTCTGCATGTGCACGTTTACCTTTCCATTGTTCTTATCTTTTCTGCATGCGTAGCAGCTGAAGGAAATATGGCACCACAGCACAGCCATATGTAGTTTAGGTACTCAAGTGATAAGGATGAATTTAAAGATAGTGGTGTTCAGGACAGCAAATATTTACCTCTCTTTACTAACAGGCTTGCCAAAGTACAATTACTCTTTATAACTTCTAAGAAATAGCTCTTATTGATGTCATTTCAGAGTCAGAGTCAGAGAGTCTTTATTGTCATTTGCACCGCATGTGGTACATGAGATGAAAACGAGATTATGTACACGAGGTCCCAGTTACATCCAACAACAAATGAAAGAGAAAAACAGTAATAACATCGAGAACTAACTAAGAAAAACATCAACTAGTAATACACTAAGCCTAATATAGTGGGAATAAACAGCAGCACGAACATCAGTTTGTATGAGCAGATGGTCACAGATGAACACAGATGAACACAGCAACAAGAAAACAGATCAGCATCAGCATGATGTGATATTTTGCAGTGTTTATTTTTATTTTATTTTTATTTATTCATGAGTCTAACAGCCTCAGGGTAGAAGCTGTTCCTCAGTCTAGTGGTTCTACATTTGATGCTCCTCAACCTCCGTCCTGAGGGGAGTGGGGCAAAGAGTGAGTGTGCTGGGTGAGTGAGGTCTTTCATGATGCAGGTGGCTCTTTTCCTGCATCTGGAGGTGTAAATGTCTGTGATGGTGGGGAGACTGACTCCAACAGACTTCTGTGCAGCCTTCACCACTCTCTGTAGAGCTTTCCTCTCTTCAACTGTGCAGCCTCCATGCCACACGTTGATGCTGGAGCACAGGATGCTCTCCACTGCACACCTGTAGAAGGAGGTGAGAACTGGGCTGCTCAGACCAGCTCGTCTCAGCCGTCTGAGGAAGTAGAGTCTCTGATGACCTTTCTTGATCAGGCTGGTGGTGTTGTTGCTCCAGCTGAGGTTATCATTCATGTGTACACCCAAGTATTTGTAGCTGGAGACCACTTCCACTGCAGACCCACCTATTTTCAGTGGGGCGTGGGTGTGTTTGTTCCTTCTGAAGTCCACAATCATCTCCTTTGTCTTCTTCACATTCATGTGAAGATTATTCTCTTTGCACCAGCTCTCCAGGTGTTCCACCTCCTGTCTGTAGCTGGACTCATCATTGTTTGTGATGCATCCCACCACCGCTGTATCATCTGCAAACTTAACAATATGACAGCCTGGAAGTGTGGCTGTACAATCATATGTGAGCAGAGTGAACAGAAGGGGGCTCAGCACACATCCCTTGAGGAGAGCCAGTGCTGAGGGTTATGGTGGAGGAGGAGAAGTTGTGGATCTTCACGGACTGTGGTCTGTTTGTTAAGAAGTCTAGTACCCAGTTACAAATAGAGGGGCTTAGTCCAAGTGTAGATAGTTTGTCTATCAGAGTTTGGGGGATCATGGTGTTGAAGGCAGATGTGAAGTCCACAAAGAGCAGACGCACGTATGAGTCTTTCTGATCCAGGTGGGTGAGAGCAGTGTGGACCACGGAAGAAATGGCGTCCTCTGTTGATCGGTTCTCACGGTATGCGTATTGATGAGGGTCCTCATTGATGTTGACGGTTGCCTTGATGTGGGACATGACCAGTTTCTCAAAACATTTAGCGACTATCGGGGTGAGGGCCACCGGTCTATAGTCATTCAGACCAGTCACTGTGGAGCTCTTTGGGACTGGGATGATGGTCGCGGTCTTCAGGCAGGTGGGAACTGACTCCAGTGCAAGTGAGGTGGTGAAGATGTCAGCCAGCACCTCACAGAGCTGGTCCGCACATTCCTTCAGAACTTTCCCTGACACCAGCAGGAAGATCTTTCATGTATTTTTTTCTTAATAAAAAAATGATCTTGTTTTAAAATAATGGTATTGCATACTTTTAAATAATGCATATTGATCACGGTCTTTCATGCCAGAATTCGGAGCTAAAATTACTTATGCTGAGCAGGAAGTTATTATTCTTTTGGTCAAACCTTGCAATCAGTGTTGTGCACAATCGTGCACTGTTGTGAAACCTCATAAAAACTGATTGCGCTCAAATGTACATGTATTGTCCATCTAGAACTCTGAGGTCTTCCAATAAGCTACTGCTGACAGTTCCGAGAACTCATTTTAGAACTCGTGGCGATAGAGCATTTCAAGTGGTGGCTCTGAGGCTCTGGAACGCTCTCCCTATAACAATACGCTGCTCCGAGTCAACAGATGCATTTAAAAACAGTCTTAAGACTCATCTCTTCAGACAGGCGTTTGGTTAACTCTGTACATTGTTTTTAGAGCTTGTTATGTTTTACCTTTTGTATAGTATCTCTGTGATTTTATGATTTTATTTTTCTGTAATTTTATGATTTTATTTTTCTTTTTGTGAAGCAATATGCTGGTGAAGATTCTCAGTCGTCCAAACAAATAAAGTCCAGTTGATCCAGTATTGAACGCCTTTTTTGATTTTTGTGAAGCACTTTGTGACTCTCATGTCTGTGAAATGTGCTATATAAATAAAACTTACTTACTTACTTACTTACTTATTGAGAATGACTCAGCTACTACTACATGAAATTTTAGCTCAGTGTCTGCAAACCTGATGAGTTTTTATTTTTCCTATGTCCAGTTGGCTTAACCCAAAACGTTAAATGAGTTGTAAAGTTTCATGTAGTGATTATGTTCAGAAAGTTTCATTGAAATCCATTCAGTGGTTCATGAAATATTTTACTAACATAAACAGTTGACTCTAATTATTATGGGTATAGTTTTTAAAACAGAGGTCATGTAATCAGTTGGACCTCAGGGTATGTGTTATAAATGACTCACTTACTACGGCAGCAAATTTTAACTCATCTGTTGGCTTGGCTGAGCTGGAGCCATTTTTTGTTAGTTGGCTTGGCTGTGGCAGCCATCTTTAATGGGGTTGACTCCAAAAAATAAACTTCTTTAGATATTGCACTGTAGATTTGGTAATGGTACTTCTTCCAGTTATTTAACAGTTAACAATGGTGTACCACAAGGCTCAGTCTTAGGACCCACCCTCTTCACAACCTACATGTAGGTCAGACCATACCTGATGCATCCTCCTTACATTTTATGCTGATGATACAGTTGTTTATTGTCGAGCTAAACAGTTGCCAAGGTTTTCCAGCTTTTGCAATCTGCTTTGGACATCATCCAGTCAGATTTGTTCCATCTCAGACTTGTACTAAATGCCGACAAAACCAAAGGGATGTTGTTTTCAAACAGGAAGTCCGTCCCAGCAGTCCTTCCCTCGATTTTATCTTCGAATAATGTTCCTATTGAATTTTTCGATTCCTACAAATACTTGAGTACTTGGTCATTTCGCCTCTCTCTTTTAAGTCTCATGTCGATAACTTGATAAAGAAACTGAAAGTTAAATTGGGTTTCTTTTTCAGAAATAGATCCTGCCTAACTCTGAACGCTAGGAAACACCTTGTAACTGCTACTTTCCTTTTCACCATTGACTATGGTGATATTATTTACATGAACGCCCCTACAAACACCCTACAGTTGTTGGACACTGTCTATCACTGTGCACTAAGATTCATAACTGACTGTGACTACCATACCCATCATTGCACCTTGTATTCACTGGTTAACTGGTCATCATTAACTTCATGCAGACTCTCTCACTGGTACATTTTCATCTTTAAATCACTTATTGGTCTGCTGCCTTCATACATCTCCTCATACATGTCACTGCGTGAGTGCAGCTACAGCGTGCGCTCTCAGGACATTATTACATGGAGTGTCCTCTCAGTGCGGACTGAACTTGGCAAAAGGGCCTTCTACTACCCCGCTCCTGTTTCCTAGAATATCTTGCAAAAAGATCTGAAGCTCTCGACCATGACCTCTCTAAGTGGCTTCAAACGTCTGCTAAGTTCATGGCAAAAACCAATGCAGACATGTTCCTGTTTTTACTATTTTACAGTACATCGCCTTACAATCACTCGGTCAGCCTACTTTCATCTTCGAAATATTAATCATCGCCGTCCTTCCCTCAATCCTCACTCCACTGCTGTTCTGGTCCACAGTCTAGTCACCTCTCGTTTAGATTATTGTAATTCTCTTTTTTTTGGCCTACCTCAGAAAACCCTTCGTAAACTACAACTGGTCCAAAATTCAGCTGCCCGTATCATTACACGGACCCCCTCAATCCATCACATCACACCTGTTTTACAATAGCTTCATTGGCTTCCCATCCCATATCGCATCAATTACAAAATACTCCTCCTTACATTCAGCTGTCCACAACCTCGCTCCTCCATACCTTTCAGACATTATTCACATTGCTACACCTGCTTGTACCCTCAGATCCTCTTCTTCCATCCAGCTCATTGTTCCCATTGCCCGTCTTGTTACTATGGGGAGCAGAGCATTCAGCTGCTCTGCTCCCCAGCTCTAGAACTCACTCCCACCTGATATTCGTAACACAGACTCATTGCCACATTTCAAAGTCAAACTCAAAACGCACCTGTTTAAAGTGTATCTTTCACTTTAAACACATGTTGTTGCCTTTTCAACCTAACATGTCTAAAACTCCAATTTTCATCAAAAATACGGATCATATCCCAAAATAAAAAGTGCTACTACTACCTTTTTTGTCTTCCCTCGCTACTCTGTCTAAAAATAGTGCTCTCAGCGGTAAACCGGAAGTGACATCACAGGAGGGGAACGTTTGTGCTTTAGCTAAGAAAGATATGGGATTGCACCAGGAGGAGGCGACAGATTACAAAGTTGTTTTGACATAAGTATGTCATCTCTGACTATTACATCAAATATCTAGCCAAATAACTTCTAGATATATACTACCTAAAGCTAAAAATGGTTTATATTTACATATAGCCTAAATATAGAGATACAGCATTAATTACACCACTGATGGATTTAACTACTTTAGCCTTAGCTCCCTAAACAATTACTTTTTCCATCCTAAACCACTCAGTGGACATTTTTTTCTGCTTTCAGAGTTAATTATACAGGGCTTTTTTACTAAACGATTGCCTGTATAGCACATTTGAGATGAAATTCGATTTTTTATTAATTTGTTAAGACATGCAAAACGGTCGCGCTAGCATAAAATTAGCATCGGTTTTACTTCCATCTAAAGTCATTCATATCTCCTAAACCACTCATTGGATATTTTTCCTGCTTTCAGAGTGTAATTATACAGGGCTTTTTTACTAAACGATTGCCTGTATAGCACATTTGAGATGAAATTCGATTTTTTATTAATTTTTTAAGACATGCAAAACGGTCGCGCTAGCATAAAATTAGCATCGGTTTTACTTCCATCTAAAGTCATTCATATCTCCTAAACCACTCATTGGATATTTTTCCTGCTTTCAGAGTGTAATTATACAGGGCTTTTTTACTAAACGATTGCCTGTATAGCACATTTGAGATGAAATTCGATTTTTTATTAATTTTTTAAGACATGCAAAACGGTCGCGCTAGCATAAAATTAGCATCGGTTTTACTTCCATCTAAAGTCATTCATATCTCCTAAACCACTCATTGGATATTTTTCCTGCTTTCAGAGTGTAATTATACAGGGCTTTTTTACTAAACGATTGCCTGTATAGCACATTTGAGATGAAATTTGATTTTTTATTAATTTTTTAAGACATGCAAAACGGTCGCGCTAGCTTAAAATTAGCATCGTATTTTGTTCCATCTAAAGTCACTTATATCTCCTAAACCACTCGGTGGATATTTTTCCTGCTTTCAGAGTGTAATTATACAGGGCTTTTTTACTAAACGATTGCCTGTATAGCACATTTGAGATGAAATTCGATTTTTTATTAATTTTTGAAGACGCAACCGGGTGGACCTAGCTGCGGTTTAGCTCTGTATATTTTGGAATTTATAGCTCCTAACCTAAACCACTTTCAATCAAAAGATTAATAAATTATATTCATGTCCTTACTTCTGAAGTCAATCCTGTATTCGTTCAGGTCGCTGTCGATGTAATCCTCCTTGACAAATGCTGTCAAATCACAGAGTTGGTCATGACGCTTCTGTTGGTGAAATCCTGCCTTTTCATCTGGACAAACCTCACACAAGCTCTGAAAGCTGGGTTTTTTTGGTGCAGGAAATCGATGTCCAGACAAACTGGAGTTCGAACAACCCCCGCACACACAAATATTAACCATTATGACCATTATTGGACCTTTTTCACTTCAATACAACTCAATACAAAACAACAACTTCCGACTATGACGCCCCCTCTACTTTCGTCACTGTCACGTGACTCCAAAACCGCGCGTTTTTTTTAGGCTCAGTTTTTTTTCCCCTGATCTGTGTCTGTAAGGCTATTGGTATTAATTTGGAAAGCAGGGAGGATTATCAAAATTACTTATTACCTCTAAATATTATGTTTCTGCCCAAAAAACTAACATGAAACATACACTTTAAAGTAGCCTACACACTATGATATCAACTGCATTGTCTTATTTATATTTTTATTCATTTTACTTGTTTTTACTGTGTTTATAATATTGTGTCTGGTTTATTTTTTATTTTTTATGATTGACAATGTAAGGTGACCTTGAGTGCCAAGAAAGGCGCCTACAAATAAAATGTATTTTTAAAATTATTATTATTATTATTATTAATGTACCGGTAGCTGTTTTTGTTTCATTTTTTAATAGAATTTTCTTTCATTCATTTTTTCTCAATTTGTATGCTTTCTTTTATGATTGTCTATGGCTGTCATTGTTGTCTACTGTTTTCATCATTCTTTGTTAAAAACAGGTCTCTGTTGTAAATGAGTCCTCAAGGCTCATTGAGATTAACCTGTATAAATAAAGGTTGAATGAATATACACCGTTATTACTTTCTGGGAGTTTTATCAAAATCTGTTTAATGGTTCGTAGGAAATTAGCTAATGTGTCAGATAAACAAACACATCACCTTTATTCATTATAATTCATACTGATGTAATATTTGTATTTGACTATGGACATTAACAAGCAAACATTTAATTCTACAGGACTAAAAATACATGTTTTAAATTTAAAATGTTAACTCTGCTCAGTAATGGTACATCATGTTAAAAATACACAGTTATCATATCATCTGTCTCCTCAGTGAGAAAGCACATAACACTTACTTGTTCATCCTGAAATTGGAAATGCCTCAGGGTCTATTCTCCTGGCCAAGTAGTTTCCTCTCCAATTAACTGCAGAGGTACTTTAAGTCTATATAAATCACAATATATTGCAAACAGTGTCAGCATAAGCTGAGGGGTCATTAATTAGCACATTAGTGTTTGGGATCTGTCAAACATTCCTGTTAGAGCATGCACTGTAAAGTGTTTTCATCTCATCCCAGTGAAAACCTGAGACTTGATGTGTCCATCAGGGATTTAAAAGAGGATGATTCCTGGATGCATTTTAATCATTACGTATTATCAATTAATCATATAGTAAATAATTTTGTGGATTCAGATTATGACAATCTATAGCTGCACAAACTCGTTTCTAATCTAACCTTTTAGAAACAAATTGAATTTTCTTGTCAGTACTGACATATAAGTTTTTTTTTAAACTTTTTTACTTCTGTGTAGAAAATGCTACTTTGCTACATGCACCATAACTCATGTTCCCTGAAGGAAGGGAACGAGGTGCAACATAAATGCTATGGGAAATTGCGCTCCGCGCGGTTACCTGAAGGAATACAATCACGCCTTTATGGCAGGGGCGTCAGCATCGCGCCAGAGGCCCCGCCCTCTGGGTACTTAAGCCGCTGACGCCCATCCATCGATCTCCAAAATGCACTTCACCGAGCTTTCAGCATTGAAAAGGGCCAGGTATGTTGCACCTCATTCCCTTCCTCCAGGAACATGAGTTATGGTGCATAACTTTCAGTTACCTTATCAGTCATGTCACTCGATGCAACATAAATTCATTCATTCATTCATTCAACCTTTATTTATACAGGCTTGCCTCGTTGAGTCACGGGGACTCATTTACAAGAGGGACCTGTCTCACTCACACCAAACAACCATCCACTCTCACACTCACACCTAGGGTCAATTTAGAGTCACCAATCAGCCTAACAAGCATGTTTTTTGGTCTGTGGGAGGAAACCGGAGTACCCGGAGGAAACCCACGCATGCACAGGGAGAACATGCAAACTCCACCCAGAAAGGCCCCGGACCGGGATTTGAACCGGCAACCTTCTCGCTGAGAGGCAGCAGCTCTACCAGTTGTGCCACCGTGCTGCCCATGAATGAATTAAATGCTATGGGAATGTAATTCAATCACGCCCTTGAAACTCAGTAAAATGCATGCTAGTGTGAACGTCCACCTTTATTCAGCAGGTATCCCAAGGCTGCTTTCTACTGTGTGTTCCCTGATAGCAAACGGATTCCAGACCGGATCCGTTCCGGATCTACCGTAGGATCCGAAACTTAAAACGGATCCGGATTGGAGTCCACTTGCACACCGGATCGGATCGGATCCGATTCGGATCCGGATCACAGATCCAGATCGGATATGGCCCGGACCCTATCCGGATCCACTCATTAAAGAGGGTTTTTGGGTACATCCGGCCCGGATCCGTTTTGGACCCGTTCATGGAATGTTTCATCCGGCCCGGATCCGTTTTGGACCCGTTCATGGAATGTTTCATCCGGCCCGGATCCGTTTTGGACCCGTTCATGGAATGCTTCATCCGGCCCAGATCCGTTTTGGACCCGTTTATGTTACTCATATCGGAGGTGGACTAATTTGGTCCAGAACCTTTATTTATCATGAATTGAGAGAAGTAATATTGAAGTAATATTATAGTAATATTATTAAAAAATATATAATATTGTCAAGATACACACTTGGTTTAAAATAAATAAATTATCATTAAATCTAGAAAAAACTAATTACATGATATTCAGTAATAAAAAGAAAACTGTTGATGTTCCACTCAAAATTGAGGGTGTTGAGATTTGTAGAGTGAGTGAGGTGAAGTTTTTGGGTGTTATCATTGATGACAAACTGACATGGAAACAACACATAAATTCTGTAAGAATAAAAATAGCTAAATCGATTGCAGTACTGTACAAAGTCAGAGACCTATTGAATGATAAAGCTCTGTATTTGTTGTATAACACAATCATTGTTCCACACTTAATCTATTGTATTGATGTTTGGGGGAATGCGTGTAAAACAATCACAAAGCCTATTTTTGTATTACAGAAAAGAGCTGTAAGAATTATCACTAGAAAACATTACTGTCATCCATCAAGTACATTATTTTATCAACTGAAGTTATTGAAGTTCCATGATTTGGTAGACTATAATATTTTATCAGTTAAATATCCAAATGCATTTTGTTAAAAGACAAAGTTGTTATAATCTTAAGGGGACAGAGATGTTTGTAAAACCACAATTCAGAACTAGTTTGAAGGGACGTTCTACTTCTTTGTGGACTTCACATCTGCCTTCAACACCATGATCCCCCAAACTCTGATAGACAAACTATCTACACTTGGACTAAGCCCCTCTATTTGTAACTGGGTCTTAGACTTCTTAACAAACAGACCACAGTCCGTGAAGATCCACAACTTCTCCTCCTCCACCATCACCCTCAGCACTGGCTCTCCTCAAGGATGTGTGCTGAGCCCTCTTCTGTTCACTCTGCTCACATATGATTGTACAGCCACACATCCAGGCTGTCATATTGTTAAGTTTGCAGATGATACAGCTGTGGTGGGATGCATCACAGATAATGATGAATCCAGCTACAGACAGGAGGTGGAACATCTGGAGAGTTGGTGCAAAGAGAATAACCTTCACATGAATGTGAAGAAGACGAAGGAGATGATTGTGGACTTCAGAAGGAACAAACACACCCACACCCCACTGTATATAGGTGGATCTGCGGTGGAGGTGGTCTCCAGCTACAAATACCTGGGTGTACACATGAATGATAACCTCAGCTGGAGCAATAACACCACCAGCCTGATCAAGAAAGGTCATCAGAGACTCTACTTCCTCAGACGGCTGAGACGAGCCGGTCTGAGAAGCCCAGTCCTCACCTCGTTCTACAGGTGTGCAGTGGAGAGCGTCCTGTGCTCCAGCATCAACGTGTGGCATGGAGGCTGCACAGTTGCAGAGAGAAAAGCTCTGCAGAGAGTGGTGAAGGCTGCACAGAAGTCTGTGGGAGTCAGTCTCCCCACCATCACAGACATTTACACCTCCAGATGCAGAAAAAGAGCCACCTGCATCATGAAAGACCTCACTCACCCAGCACACTCACTCTTTGCACCACTCCCCTCGGGACGGAGGTTGAGGAGCATCAAATGTAGAACCACTAGACTGAGGAACAGCTTCTACCCTGAGGCTGTCAGACTCATGAATAAATAAATAATAAGAATAAACACTGCAAAATGTCACATCATACTGATACTGATCTGTTTCTTGTTGCTGCGTTCATCTGTGACCATCTGCTCATGTTCGTGCTGCTGTTTATAATGATGTTTTTCTACTACATTAGGGCTTAGTGTATTACTAGCTGATGTGATGTCTCTCTTAGTTAATCCTAGATGTTATTATTGTTTTTCTCTTGCATTTGTTGTTGGATGTAACTGGGACCCTGTGTACATAATCTCGTTTTCAACACATGTACTACATGCGGTGCAAATGACAATAAATTCTCTCTGACTCTTCAATCCAGGGAATTAGATTATGGAATGGCTTGGAGAATGTAGTTAAAAATGCCAAGTCAATGTTTACATTTAAGAAAATTATCAAAACGAATGTGTTAAAAAATATATATGAAATAGCGTAATGTGTATTGTATTAGTTAGAAAATTAGAAAGAGTTAGTCATTTTGTACTGTTGGTTGAAGATTATTATTGTTTAAAGTGTAACTTACCCCACGTCCAGAGATAGCCCCGCCCCAGCCCAGGATTTGAAAAATGCAGAAAAATGGGAGTGTCAACAGACACCGCCGAAAGGAGGGGGAGGCAGGTTGTGGGTGAGCGAGGAGGTGCGGCCAGGACGAGAGACTGTCATTGTTTCTGAATGTTAAAATTACATTAGTAATAAACCACTTAAAACAAGCAACACAAAGTATTATTATGTAGATGTATTTATCTATTCTCACCCGATCTATCCGAAACAAAAGGCTTAAAAAAAAAATGCCGTGATTAGGATTCGAACCCCGGTCCATTGGGTGCCAATCCAGTTTGTTACCTCTCGACCAACCTGGCAATTACACAAGAGCAGTCCTTCATAGTATAAGAAACAAATACAACCACCTACTTTTAGAACGCTGGAGTTTTGATTAGATTTTGATGAAGTGAAAAGTATTCTTAAAATAAATAAGTTGCTAATCTGAAAAGTATATCGATCAGTGGTGCTTGTATGTTACAGACTGTCGCAACGCGAGTGTGTGTGTGTGTGCGCGCAGACAGAAAGGAGGAAGACAGAGACGATCTCTGCAAGGGGAGTGGCTATGGCTGAACCTCTTTTATACTCAGGCAGGAGACGATGTGACGTCACAACTGAGCAGCCATGTCACAACTGAGCATTTGAACTAATAGTAAAATTAACGTGCAATTCACCAGTTCAACCCATAGGACTACGGTAAACACGTTTTTAGACCAAATATTGCCGATTTACACAAATACGCACAAATACATGAAAATTAACGCAGAAATAGTGCTATGAAACATTTTAAACACATTCTAGGGAGTTTATCAGCTAAAAAAAGTTAAATTTGGGTTTAGTTTCACTTTAATCTGATTGTTGGAAAAAAGGGGCAGACATAATAAGATTTATTCTTCTTTCTGCTACCTTTCATTTTTTTATATTTTGTGCATTATCATTTATGGGATTGTCTTGTATTGTTTCTTTTGTAAAAAAAATGAACAAATTTAATAAACATAAACAAACAAGTAGCTAAAAACTTGTATACCAGCTCCAAAAAGACTCCATACATCTCCAGTTTAACATTGAACACATGAAAATAATTTATTGTAAAGCTGCAAAAGACCTAAAATTGGGTTCTGAGTAAATTTACAGTTTTGAGGCTGCACAATGGCGCAGTTGGTAGTACTGTTGCAGGTGTTAAAATCCCAGCCAGGGGTCTTTCTGCATGTGTTTGCATGTTCTCCGTGTACATGCATGGGTTCTCTAGGTACTTCATCTCGTCTGTTATCCACAAACTATGCTGTACTGTTCTCCCTACTCTATACCAGGACAAAACAAAGCCCCTATTTTCATTTATGAAGACTTTAAATTTTTCACTTTTTAACCCAGGAAAGTTAGTTAACAGAACTCAAAAATTTAAGTACAAGATGAGACATTTTTAAAGGTAAAAAAAAAATCAATTTTTATTAGTTTGTTGTCCTTGATCTAAGTACAGAATACATGTACTCAGAAATGTTGACTTTGTATTAATCAAAGCACATGAAACAAAACTTACAAAAAATCTGAAGCAGCTGATAATGTTTACCGGTAAATACATCAAGTAGAACAAACTTGAAATGACTACACTGTTAAAATAAATAGGGTGGTTAAACTTAAAAACTTGAGTTCAAAAGCTGCCTTAAAAACAAGTTAACGCAACTTCAAATGTTTTTTTTCCAACTTAGGATGGCAAGCTAGAAAAGTAGCCCAATTTATGATGTCATTGTTTAAATATGATACCATAAGTTGAAATGACTAACTATAGAACATTATTCATTCTCCAAAAATTGAGTACTGGTACTCTTGTCAAGTAAAATTACAATCATATTCTATTTGAACTCAAATAACTAAGTTATACCCTTGTTTAATTAATGTTTACCGGTACTTGTTGTATGAACTTCATACTCTGAGTTTAAACAACTTGCAAAGTTACACTATCCATTCATAAAAACTTGTTTTCATTTGTTAAAGTAACAAACAATTACTGTATACCCGATATATACTTTCAACTCTCATGTTAAAGTTAAACTGACATACCAATTCCCTTTTTGAATTCATTTAACTCAAGATTTTAAGGCAGCAATTGAACTTAAAATAGCAATTTAAGTAAACTAACATTTCCAAATATTGTTCCCTGTCTCCACTAAGAATGCCAAGTTCACCATTTTCCTAAAAATAATTACACCAAATACGCTTCCATTTCAAATATGAAACATTAATTTTTATCTTTCTCTATCAAATACAGATGAGACCAGCCTTAAATCAAGTGTAAAAGAAAACATTTGTCCAAGACAAGCAGAAGTGTTGACATTTATTGGAGGACCGAAACTGACAAATAAAAACAGAAATACCATATGTATATACAGTATATATATATACATATATACATATACATATATATATACATATATATATACATATATATATATATACATATATATATATATATATATATATATATATATATACATATATATACATATATATATACA
>JBBPBX010032658.1:16492-33745 GCA_038048925.1 Garcialebias charrua
GTATATATATATATATATGTATATATGTATATATATATATATATACATATATACATATATACATATATACATATACATATATATACATATACATATATATATACATATACACTGTTACGATCCAACAAGGATCAAAACATATTTAATGGACACAGGACACAAGGAAAAGGTTTAACAAATTTATTAAAGGAACAAAGGGTCATCTGTAGGAGGGGAACCACCTCCAGCTTCTCCAGGCGTCCCACGTCCTAAAAAAAAAGAAAGTTCAACCGAAAGGTGGGTTTGGATAAAGCGGCCCAAAGAAAAATAAAGCTGCCCAACAGAGCCAACTCTATACAGAGCCGGCGAACCCTGTTAGACAGCGGGCTACCTCTACCAAAACACTAGGCCTACAGGATGTAAAACAAATAAAATAGCGAAAACAGGACTACCGCTTTACCCAACCAAAAGTAATGAAAGTAAATACATGTAAGAGGGAAAAAACAACTGTTGTCCTATGGACAGACACAAACCTCTTACAGTCCCAAACTCAACACACTTGAGCCTCAGAGCTCAAGTCCACACCTCTCAGGTTACAAAACAGAACACTGTCAGTCCTGTCAGTGTTCCTAACTCACTCTACCTAAAGAGTCCTTATGAGCACACCGTGCTCCAAAACACAACTCACAGGAGCACACCACAGCCAAAACTCTAGATCAATTAGAGCATCCACAAGAGCACTCAGGTGCTCCAACAAACACACACTCCAACAGGAGCAAACAAACAAACAAACTCTAGGTTAACTAGAGCTCACAAACAACCAGGGAGGGTGGAGAAACTCCCTGCACTACAAGCTTCACAACACCACAGTTTGTATTCAGCAACAAACTTATTTACCTTTAGCTGGATTGACCACAAGACCTCTGCTGGCTTCAACCAACCTCTACCTTCAAACCTCCACACTGTTCAGGCTTTGGCCCTGAGCTTATAAAGGGAGAGAGTCAACAGGTGTTGCAGCTCAGCTAATCAAGCCTGTTTGAAGCTGAGTGAAAAAAGTGCAGCAGGAGGCTGCAGACTTCAGGTGACCTAAACTGAGGTTTAAAAAAAATATTCATTAAATCCCTTCAGGATACATAACACTCCCACCGCTAAATGTTTTGTATGGGGTGATGTAGATGTGAGGTAAAAACATCGTACATCACCCATATAAAACAGTGAGGTTGCATGTAACGGTCCTCATCACTCAAACAGACTAAAAACCTCATTAAAAACTAGTCTGTCAAACCGCTTACATCTAATCTATAGATTCTCAAAAGGTATTGAAACCAAAACGACGTCTTGGGTCTGGTTGTACCCTAAAAAGCTTTTGCTTATCAACAGACCCCAAACAACTACTAACACCATGTTTGATGAGGTTAATCAGAAAACAAGAGAGTTGTTTCTCATTTGTAGACAGAGGGCAGCTGTTCTCCATTTCAGTATTGGTCAGTCCTGGACAGCTCTCTCTGGTCAGCTGTAATGAGACCTTTTGGTCAGTTGTAGCCACTTTGTTTTCAGCCACACTGAAAACACAGGAAAATGTGTTAGATGCAGATTCATGCACAATATGTCCTATATAGGGCAGCAGGATTTCATCTCTCACAGACAGTAACATGTGTTCTTCAGACCCATCTCTTGTTTTAGGTTGATGCGACGGTCCCATGTCATCCACCACCACTTTCTCTGCGATTTCTGTAGTGGCAGAAATGGGACATAAAGGAGCAGGAGAAGGTGTCATGTGTGGCTTCATCTCTCTCAGGCTCTTCAGGTCCTCACTTGACTGAACTGGGAGTAGTAGTACAGTGTCAAACAACAGTGTAAAACTGTCACCGAGATCATCGTCATCTTCTCCCTGAAGATGTGGTGAGGACAGCACAAGTTTCACCTCCTCCACTGGAATCTGCTCGACTTCACAGTTCACCATTAAGCTGTCGCTTAAATCCACCTTGTCCTCTTCTTGTCGGTGCTCTTCAGGCACCTCCTCCTGTTGAGGTGTGAGAGGCTCACCTGCTTGAGTGCTAGACTCTGGTGTCACCAGTTCAGAATGGAGTTGTTGAGACTGAAGTTTTATGTCTCTCTGTGACTCCAGTCTTGCTTGCTCCATCTCTTTCAGCAGCTCCTGTCTTTCTTTCTCCAGAAGACGTCTCTTCTCTTCCTGAGCAGCTTGTCGTTCTTGTTCCTGCTTTTTAAAAAACAAAAGTTCACGCTCTTGTTTTTCTTTTAAAGCAGCTCGCTCCTCTTCAAGCTTCTTTCTCCTCAAGGCAATCCATTCATCATGTTCTGCTTTCCTCAAAGCAGATTCTTTTCTTAGACGCTCTTGTTCATTAAGCTCAGGAAATATCCCAAGCTGGACCAATTCACAAAGTAGTTCACTCCCCATCCATTCACCATCAGCATGTTTTCTGACGTCAATCTTAAAATGGTTAGCAACACTTAGTTTTTGGTCTCTTGTGCAGTCTGCAAAGACCTGCACTGTAGGCTGTTCAATAAATGTCTTCAAATTGAATGCCATGATGCAAACAAACAGTTTTTAAGCTGTACCCTCATCAAAATACTTTCACTGTAAACAACAGCAAAAATCACATCTGCATTTGAACGCAGCACAATCCAAAAACACACACACAGCTGCGTGTTTCAGCTCAATCAGCAACCAGGAGCTGGTCCTGTCAGCTCCAGTGAGAGTGCAAACTACAGCACACAGCTGTCAAAACACACCAAGTGTAAAAAAGAGCAATTCTATTAACTGCAGTCCAAAAAACACTTAGCTTCAAAAAAACTTAACACTCTCAAGATTAAGCACAAAAAAACCACAATGTCTGTTCAAAACCAGACTCCCACAAACATGCACAGCAGGTGCTCAGCTGTCTAAAAACTCAAGTGCTTCACAGAAACACTCCAACAAGTTTGTCCTGTGCAGACAAACAGACGAGCAGACAACTCAAAAAACACAGCACCTTACAAACGAGCCCCCAATACTAATTCAGATCCCGGACGAGCCATCCAATAAATATGTTACGATCCAACAAAGATCAAAACATATTTAATGGACACAGGACACAAGGAAAAGGTTTAACAAATTTATTAAAGGAACAAAGGGTCATCTGTAGGAGGGGAACCACCTCCAGCTTCTCCAGGCGTCCCACGTCCTAAAAAAAAAGAAAGTTCAACCGAAAGGTGGGTTTGGATAAAGCGGCCCAAAGAAAAATAAAGCTGCCCAACAGAGCCAACTCTATACAGAGCCGGCGAACCCTGTTAGACAGCGGGCTACCTCTACCAAAACACTAGGCCTACAGGATGTAAAACAAATAAAATAGCGAAAACAGGACTACCGCTTTACCCAACCAAAAGTAATGAAAGTAAATACATGTAAGAGGGAAAAAACAACTGTTGTCCTATGGACAGACACAAACCTCTTACAGTCCCAAACTCAACACACTTGAGCCTCAGAGCTCAAGTCCACACCTCTCAGGTTACAAAACAGAACACTGTCAGTCCTGTCAGTGTTCCTAACTCACTCTACCTAAAGAGTCCTTATGAGCACACCGTGCTCCAAAACACAACTCACAGGAGCACACCACAGCCAAAACTCTAGATCAATTAGAGCATCCACAAGAGCACTCAGGTGCTCCAACAAACACACACTCCAACAGGAGCAAACAAACAAACAAACTCTAGGTTAACTAGAGCTCACAAACAACCAGGGAGGGTGGAGAAACTCCCTGCACTACAAGCTTCACAACACCACAGTTTGTATTCAGCAACAAACTTATTTACCTTTAGCTGGATTGACCACAAGACCTCTGCTGGCTTCAACCAACCTCTACCTTCAAACCTCCACACTGTTCAGGCTTTGGCCCTGAGCTTATAAAGGGAGAGAGTCAACAGGTGTTGCAGCTCAGCTAATCAAGCCTGTTTGAAGCTGAGTGAAAAAAGTGCAGCAGGAGGCTGCAGACTTCAGGTGACCTAAACTGAGGTTTAAAAAAAATATTCATTAAATCCCTTCAGGATACATAACATACACACACATATATATACATACATACATATATATACACATATATATATATATATATATATATATATATATATATATATATATATATATATATATATATATATATATGCACTTAAAAGGCTCCAATTAATTAAGAACTTTATTTGTTTTATAAATTTAATAGACCATCTATAATGTCCAGATTTTTAACACATTTTCCAGTTAGAAAATGTCCTTACTTTTATGGAAGGGGTGTTGCAGGGGAGGGAGAAAGGCTTATTGGGAGGGAGTTGCAGAAGTTGCAGGTGAGTGAGGAGGGGCAGGTGAGTCCAAAATGGCAGCTGAGGTGGAGGGTACTGGTGATGCAGAAGGTGCTGGTGAGTGAAGAGAGACAGGTGAGTCAGGAGAGGCAGCCGAGTTATATATAAAAAAAGAAATAAAAAAAAAAAGAAAAGAAAAAAGTCCTTACCTTTATGGAGGGGCAGGTGATGCAGAAGGTGCTGGTGAGTGAAGAGGGACATGTGAGTCAGGAGAGGCAGCCGAGTTATATAAAAAATAAAAATAAAAATGTTACCTTTATGGAGGGGCAGGTGATGCAGAAGGTGCTGGTGATGCTGGAGGGTCAGGTGATGCAGAAGTCGCTGGTGGTGCTGCTACAGGTGAGTGAGGAGGGGCAGGTGAGTCCAGAAAGGCAGCTGAGGTGGAGCTCCCTGATCTGCTATACTCTTGGGCACGCGCCCAGCCTGAGCAAAGACAAACGCTTAATAAATTACTGAATGTAAGGAGCCAGGATGGTGTAGTGGTTAGGGCGTTTGACTTGGGACCCGAAGGACGCGGGTTCGCGTCCCGGCCACTACACATCTTGGGGTGTCTATGAGTGCACACCTATTTCTCCAGCTCCCCGAGCGCCTTCTATGGCTGCTCACTGCACCGCCTGGTAGGTGGTTGGGTTAAATGCAGAGACGAATTTCGTCTGTGTATGGGAAACATACGCAGATGACAAGCTTAGACAATTATTATTATTATTATTAAAATTCAGAATACAGTTTAATGTGTAATATAATCTTAATTTAATCTTTAATCTAAATAAACGGCATTCTTTACAATAAATAAACTATACTAACAATAATAAAAATCTTAATAAATACAATAACTGTCAGAACCAGAACAATAAGCAGCAACAGACTGTTTACAATCTAACTAATCAAGTTTTAAGTTTTTGTCCAAAAAGACCAACTACTCCACATTTTCTGCTAAAAGCACAGATAGTTGCAGTGAATATCTCCAGCAGTGGAGAAAATTATCTTAATAACAACAGTAGCAGCAGTGTGGCTGTATTTTTCCTCATTACTCACAACAAGCTCTTCTTGGACCTGCTCCCACCTGTTCCTGGAAAAGTTCAGAGTTCAGTCATCACAGACATCTTTGCTGCAGGTGATCTGGCAAATTTCCCTGAAGCGGAAGAAGTCAACTGCTATCTCTGTCCCAGACTGAGAAAAAAAAACACAAAGAGAAAGAAGCTCAGAGGTGACAGGGCCTTCTCAGTTGCAGGTCCAAGACTGTGGAATGAGTTGCCACTGAGTGTCAGGCAGGCTCCCTCACTCACAGTATTTAAGTCTCGCGTAAAAACCCACTTCTATTCTCTCGCCTTTAACACTATGTCATTTGTTTTGATCCTCTCTGTAATATACACTGTTCACCATTTTAGTTAGTTTCTGTTGCTATTTCTATCTATATTTTGTTTTTATTTTTTGTTTTCCTGTCTGCTTTGCTTGTTTGTTTCTATTGTACAGCACTTTGGTTGGCCTTGTGTCTGTTTAAATGCTCTAAAAATAAAGTGGTATGGTAATATTTCAAATGTTTATTTCTTTTAATGTTGATGGTTATAACTGACTAATGAAAACCCTAAATTCAGTATCTCAGAAAATTGGGATATTACTTAGACCACTGGGAAAAAAATAGGATTTTTAGAAATGTTGGCCAACTAAAAAGTATGAACATGAAAAGTATGAGCATGTACAGCATCAATACTTAGTTAAGATTCCTTTTGTCAGGATTACTGCAGCAATGTGTCGTGGCATGGAGTCGATCAGTCTGTGCCACTGCTCAGGTGTAATGAGCCCAGGTTATTCTTGCAGATTAAATTTTCCAACAGGACTTGGCACCTGCACATAGTGCCAAAGCTACAAGTACCTGGTTTAAGGACCATGGTATCCCTGTTAACTGACCAGCAAACTCGCATGACCGTAACCCCACAGAAAATCTATGGAGTATTGTGAAGAAGATGCGATACACCAGACCCAACAATTCAGAAGAACTGAAGGCCACTATCAGAGCAATCTGGGCTCTCATAACACCTGAGCAGTGACACAGACTGATGGACTCCATGCCACGCCGCGTTACTGCATTAATCCAGGCAAAAGGAGCCACAACTAAGTATTGATGCTGTAAATGCTCATACTTTTCATGTTCATACTTTTAAGTTGGTCAACATTTCTAAAAATCTTTATTTTATTTTTTATTGGTCTTAAGTAATATTCAAATTTTCGGAGATACCGAATTTAGGGTTTTCATTAGTTGTCAGTTATAATCATCAACATTAGAAGAAATAAACATTTGAAATATATCAGTCTGTGTGTAATGAATGAATATAATATACAAGTTGCACTTTTTGAAAGGAATTACTGAAATAAATAATAATAATAATAATGTCACATTTCTGTCATCTGTGTATGTTTCCCATACAAGACGAAATTCGTCTCTGCATTTAACCCAACCACCATCAGGTGGTGCAGTGAGCAGCCATAGAAAGCGCCTGGGGAGCTGGGGAATTAGGTGTGCACTCATAGACACCCCAAGGTGTGTAGTGGCCGGGGCCGGGGTTTGAACCTGTGTCCTTCGGGTCCCAAGTCGGCAGCCCTGCTTCTACACCATCAACCTTTTCATGATATTCTACTTGTATGACCAGCACCAGTATGTCAATGAACAGTATAAATCCTGAGAAAACAGACCAGTCATCAATTCAGTTTGTCACGACTTAAGGTTTGAACAAGGGGAAGTCCTTAAAGGTCCGCTGACATGATTAGTTTACTATTCATAAAATTGCTCAAAATATATCGTTTTTGCAAACAAAATGATAAATCACTTTAATTTTGCTTTAAAGGTGATTTTGAACTTCAAGCCGTGTTTAATCATGGGAAAACCGATTACACACGAACGCACCATCTGTGACGTTAAACCGGGCAGAGCTCTGGGCTTCTCACAGTGCGCGTGTGTGAGCAGCTCCACATGAAGGTCAGTCTGATACAGCATCAGACCTAAATTAGATCCTGTTGTTTCTTGTTCCATCACCCAAACTATTTTCTGCTTCCCAAAATGAAGACAAATAGCTCAAATCTTCACATAGATTGATAAATTCATCGTGTTTTAAATTGTCCGCTATTAAAGAGACCAGAGCCCTCTGCCTCTCACTACGTCACAGATGGTGCGTTCGTGTGTAATCGGTTTTCCCATGATTAAACACGGCTTGAAGTTCAAAATCACTTTTAAAGCAAAATTAAAGTGATTTATCATTTTGTTTTCAAAAACGAACATATTTAAATGTTAAAATATATATACAGTACAATTTATTTGCTACTTTTTCAAAGAGGACACACAACATGAGAGTAAAGAGAACCAGTGGATGGGTGTGACTGTACAAAGTCAAGGATGGGGGTAAGATCATGGTGAGACCTTCAATTTTTGTCCTTTGATATCTTTATGTCCCGTTCTTCTTGATGTATAGTGTAACACCTTGAAACAATGTAATTTCAGACATGTGCTCATCGTTATCAGAAGCGTTACTGGGAGTCTTACACCACTCCTGGGCGCTGTTACGTCTTCAGTCAGGACTTGACCTTCGACCCGTTCTCCAACACGGACGGAGGTGGCTGGAACTTCTGTGAGGGCAGAAACAAAGACCACCACCATTTCGGATTCTGCCAGCAGGGCCTGGCAGCCACTTTTACCAAGGACTATCATTATGTGATGTTTGGAGCCCCAGGAGCTTACAACTGGCCGGGTAATGGAGTTAGGATCAGGTGTATATGTTACGCTGCATCTAACCATGTCGTTTGCATCAAATCATGAACATATCTACGGCTGTGATTGATCAAATTCATCCATTATTATTGCTAATATCATTGTCAGGGATTGTGCAAGTGGACCAAAGGAACAACACTTTGGTAGAGATGGAAATATTTGAAGATGGCCCTTATGAGGTTGTGAATGAGCTCAATTTTCTACCTGCCAACAGCTACCTTGGTGAGTTATTTACCAACAAGGTAGATTTGAGTGAGTCACTTTCTTTGAATTTGCATTTTAGTTGTGCTTCTTTGCTTTGAAAAGTCCAAATGTACGCTTGGTAGCTTATTTGCTCCATTTTAAGGGTGTCAAACTCCAGGCCTCGAGGCCTGGAGTTTGACACCTGTGCTCTATTTAGAGACCAGAGAAGTACAGTATATATATATTTATATATTTTTTTTTGAGCAATTTTATGAATAGTAAAAAAAATCATGTCAATGGACCTTTAAGCATGTTAGGATGTTTGATGAGCTGTTCACCTAATACACAGATGTAATGTTAATTATTTCATGACACTCACTGTGCAGGGTCTGAAAAATCCAGGCATCTTCATGCAGGACAGCTTGGTGTGTGTCATGGAAATCTACGGCAGTAAGATCAAAACAGAAAGTCCACGATGTGAGCTGTGTAGAAATTACAGCAACACAAAAATGAACATGTGCGTCAACATCTGCAGAAATGAAAACACAGACAGCAACAACTTCTCCTTACCTGTGTGGTGCACATGTGTGGATGGACCAGGGGGGCGTGACGCTTTGGAGGCTGTCGAGAGAGAGGTGATATTACAGTAGATGTAGCATAAAACAAAAAATAAAGGAAAAAACATTGACATGTCTTTGCTGTACCTTTCTGACGATGCTGTGGTGGTATGTGAAGGTGGGCAGGTCAGTGATGGGATGGTGGAGCTGGTAGAGAGGAGGTGGAGGAGGAGCAGCAGGCTGTGAACATGAGCAGATGCAAATTGTCCATATGAACAGTTTGTACATATGGACAATATAAGATCTGGCCTCTGTGGTATTTCATGTGGCGTGCCGCAAGGTTCTGTACTTGGACCGAAATAGTTTATTTTATATGTTAACGATTTGATGAATGTGTCAGGTGTCCTTAGATGTGTTCTTTTTGCTGACGATACTACTTTCTTTTGTTCGGGTGATGATTTGAAACATTTGATTGACTTGATGAATAGAGAGTTTGTTAAAATACAAACTTGGTTTAATTTAAATAAGTTATCATTGAATATTAATAAAACTAATTACTGTATATGATTTTTAGTTAAAAAAAGATAACTACAGTTTTTCCTTTCAAAATTAACGGTGTTGAAATAAGTAGAGTCAGTGAAATGAAGTTTCTGGGTATAATCATTGACGATAAATTATCATGGAAACAACACATAAATTCTGTTAAAACTAAATTATCCAAATCCACAGCAGTATTATATAGGGTAAAGGATTTATTGAATGATAATGCCTTTTATTTGCTGTACAACACAATTATAGCAACACATTTAGTTTATTGTGTTGATGTCTGGGGAACAGCGTGCGAAAGTTTAACAAAGCCTATTTTCATCCTGCAAAAAAAGAGCTATAAGAATTATAACAAGAATGCATTATTATCATCCAACAAGCAATCTATTCTATCAATTGAAACTATTGAAGTTTTATGATCTAGTAGAATATAATATTTATTTATTAACGCATAAAGCTCAAAACTACAAACTACCTCAAAATATTCAAAAGCATTTTGTAAAAATAAAAAGCTGTTACAATCTTAAGAGAACAGACATTTTTGTTAAACCACAATATACCAGTTTAAAGGGTCGGTTTACTTTAATGCATGGAATAGATTTATGGAATGGTTTGGGAAATGATGCCAAAAAAATTGAGTCAATGCCTATATTTAAAGAGTTGATTAAGTATAAATTCTTAAATAGATATATACAAATGTAAAATTGTTAATGTACTAAACATCGAAAATTGTTATGGGTTATTAATTTTGTTCATGAATAATCATTGTTTGATTTGAGTGTTAAATAGAATTTTGATTTAAGAAGGGGCAGATATAAGAATTTTATTCTTCATCTGCTTCCTTTCATTTTAAATCTGTGTTTTTTGCTTTCTATGTGTTTTGAAATAGTTTCTTTTGTTTTTAAGTTTGAAATGAATAAATTAAATACAATACAATACAATAAACAGCAGCCTGAGGCAGCTGAATCCACAGTTTAGAAACTACAACAACAACAAAAAAGACCCGATCCCCTCTATGGACCAGGCTGGACCTCGGTACAGCTAAAAGCAAATAACAATTTGATCCAAAGGGTCTGGAGGGCACTAGACAAGTTTAAGGGAGCCTGTCCATTCAGGGACTTTTATGTGAACAATAAAACGTTTAAATTAATTTTAAAACCAACAGGGAGCCATTGAAGGGAAGCGAGCACCGGGGGCGATATGGTCGTGTGTTTTTGTTTGAGATAAAAGGTGTGCTGAATTAACTGCTGTCATGAGAGGCCGGTCTGGCTAAGACTGACACACAGAGAGTTACAGTAATCTTGTTGGGAGATAATAAAAGCGTGAATCACCTGTTCAAAGTCATTAAGGGATAAAAACAGTTTTACTTTAGATAAAAGCTTAGTTAAAAGGGATCTCTTTACTACTGAGCTAACCTGTTTCTCAAGAATAAATTTTAAATCAAATAGCTCCCTCTAATTTTTCTTTTATGTAATATTTTACAAAGAGCTATAACCTGCCCAGATAAGAGAAGCACTGCATCTTCCTCTGGGACCAAAAATAATCACTTTAGTTTTATCCTCAGTGAAATTTAGGACGTTTGAAGCCATCCAAGCTTTAACCTCACTGAGCCAGAAAGTTTTAGTGAAAAAGAATGTGCTTCAGCTTTAGGTAGACATGAATGTCATCTGTGGATGAATGAAAAAAAAAGTTTCTATAAATGGAGCCTGAGAGGAGCATTTAGATGGAAAATGAATTGGGTCCAAGAATAGTTCCATGGGGGACATTGGTAATTCAGTTAAATGTTCCATTAAAAAAAAAATTCAAATTACAAAATGTAAATTACAATTACAAAAAAAGAAAAACATAATTCATGTTCAGTTACGTGAAATTGGCGTTCTGTCCTGACATTTCTCACATTTTATTGCCAATTTTGTGTCCATTACCAAAATGTACAAAACATTTTCAGTTTGTCACATACAAAGTATTTTGAGGGATAATTTGCTATTTTTTTAAAAAGCACTGGTGACAGAAACCAAACAGCTTGGTAGAAAAGATACTTCACCAGAAATACTGAACCTGTCTGAAACTACTACAGCTTTTGTGCCACCTAATAGTCTTTTACTGATAACATGGTTTTCAGCTTATTACTACTCCATTGTTGTCTCTAAAACTCTCAGTAATGAGTTTACGTCAAAAACCAGCCACTAATTTGATGTTTATTGAATCAGAATTGACCACTTATAGTCACCCTACTTAAATATCAGACGTCTGTTGAAGCTGGCGCGCCTGGAATCAACCATTTCTTGTCCAAAGTTGCCTAAATCACATGTTTAGCCCATTTTAATGTTCAGTAGAACAGAAGGTAAACGCTGACTCAACTGTCTGCAGGATCAAGCTTTATGCACAAACAGGAAGATGTTCTTACTGAATACACAATGCTGCACAAAAAGTCAGGTTCTCACATCCAAAAATCATGTTTCATAGCTGCATTGTTATGATGCATGCACTTCCTTCTTTAACATATGTGTTAACGTATTGTGGCTTTTGTAAGCAGTGAGAGTTCTAGCTGTCTCTCACAATTAGGCGTGAGCGTCATCACTATTTAGCTGAAAACCCTGTAATATTATTCCTTCTCACCATAAATTAGGGACTATGAAAATTACAGGCTGGAGGGCCGGCTCAGAGATTTATGAACTTTAAGTGCTGATATTGATGGAAGGGTAATGTTAGAGCTCAGCCCTAAGTGTAAATAGCATCTAAGGTGATTACACTTTTATCACATGAGGAAAATGGGGAGGAAACAGTGTGAGACGTAAAACTTGGGGGCTATATTTTGGGAAACAGGCACTGTTTTAGTTTGTAGTATGGAGCCCTGTGAGTGCCAGGTGGAGAAGCAAAATAGAGGCTGGAGAAATCTGTTTCCTCAGTTGCGGTTATAGTGGTGTTCATAGAGAGCAGATTTTATTTTGAAATGTGCAGTCATTGGGGAGCCAACGGACACAACAATGGCTGTATAAAAAAAAAATACATCATTAGACCTTTCTGCACTACATACAGGTAGTCCTAGACCAGGGGTCACCAACGTGGTGCCCGCGGGCACCCGGGTGCCCCCAAGGACCATTTGAGGTGCCCCTGGAACTGTTCTAAAAATAGCACAACTCACTACTAAGCTGCATTTAAAAGTTCATTTTATTCAGTCGTTATTCTTTTTTTGTATTTATATATATTTTAAAATGTCTATCTTAAAAATATGTTCTTAAAAATGTGTTTATTATACATTTTTTCCAATTTATGCTTTGTTATTTCCGAAGAGTTTATCAAACTGGTGCCCTTTGTATGACTCCGTACCCACGAAGTAGCTCTCAGTTTCAAAAAGGTTGGTGACCCCTGTCCTAGACTTATGACGGCTCCATTAAAAAAAAAACATGTATATATATATACATTGAAATTTTTTATTTTGAAAAGCCGAGTTCCGAGTTCCTTCCGGTTTTGACTGCAAAAGCAGCGCACTCAGTGGAAAATTACAGGAGACCTCATTGTTTGGACCGGAGGTTTACAGGCAGACCGGAGGCAGAGGAGGTTAGGAGGGGCCAACATGCTAACTGACCTTACTGTAATCTCTGGATCGCGCGTGGAAAAGTACAGGAGATCTTATTGTTTGGACCAGAGGTTTAGGAGGCAGAGAGGCTACAGCTGAGCAACGCGCTAACATGCTAACAGACGGATGAAGACTCCACCAGCTCCCAGTAGGAAAATAAAATAACTCTGTTTTTCCTTCATTATGGCTCCAAATGTATGTGTTTTTTGATAATTATGTAGGCTAAGTGCTTGGTGAAATACAGTATTGTACGTATAAATTGCAGTTTGGACGTATTTTCCGAGTTACGACGAAATTCGACGTCGGTGCTGCGAACCGTGCACGCGCAACGAGCGGATACGCTTCATTTCTTTAAAATTTAACAAGATATACAACTTGTAAAAATATATACTGTATGTTATAGCAAAAGTGTTTCTGAGCTTAACTTTTCCTTTAAAAATTAACGTACAGGTAGTCCCCGATTTATGAGCGAGATCCGTTACAACGAGGCGCTCGTAAACCGGAAATCTCGTAATTTGGAACGGCCGCCACGCTTCTCGTAAGTCCGGAAATTCGCTCGTAAATTGGAACGGTTTTGCTAGCGCGACTACAAACACTCGTTTTTCATCGAAAAACTGCTTATGAGTGCATAAAAATGATCGGAAACGTGTGTCCACATGTTTAGCTAACGAACTGTGGTGAAAAAACACAGGAAAACTCAGTATTTTTTGCGTTTTTTCCAATAATTCGCCAGCTCGTAAGTCTGGAACCTCGTAGATCAGAGCGCTCGTAAATCGGGGACTACCTGTAATGTTCAAATCAGCTGGATTTAAATTGTTTCGCTTTGATGGTCTTCCAAATGGTCGAAAATAAATTATAAATAAATCGAATTTTTGCTCAAACATCTCCTAAAGATAACTTGTTGTAAATGTCCATCCAGTGATTACTTTCTGTAAGTTTCATCAAAATCTGTCCTGTGGTGCTTGACCTACTTTTGCATTGCTAACAGTAAAACACTGAGCTAACAGTAGTTCAGAGCTCCAGAGAGCAGGAGGCCGTGCTGCGACAGAGTGAGTCCGAGCAGAGGAGTCTTCTGTCGGACACATGAGCTGGGAACGGTCGGTGGATCCTAGCGGCTGGAAGTGGTACTGCGCCCCTACCGGCCGAAAGTGGTACTGCTCCATTTTTGTCATCAGAATGAATGGAAACGGTCATTTCTCAGCCAAAAATTGGTCTAAAAATATGGGGAAAAATCCCTAAATATGTCGCTTCACCTATAAGTTGCAGGACATGAAAATTAGTAAAAAGCTGTGACTTATAGGCTGGAAAATACGGTAATCTGATGCTCAGTCAGAGGTGGGTGATCCGTTCAGCATCGCTCCATGACTGAGGACGCCCCAGCAGAAAAAGCAGCCTTAAAAGTCGCTACATTTTCAGTCAATCTGCCTGGCAGCTCCTCTCTTCACAGTTAAGCATCTGTTAAATTGTTTTGGTTAATTTTTATCGCTTTTGCAAATCTCCTTTACAAAGCGTTCTTGACACCCATGTCGAAGGGTTGAGATTTTTGATTTCCATCAGTGAGCTCCCCTTCCCCTGCTCTCTTCACACGGCTCTTCCCTTTGGCCGTCTCTTTCGGCTGCACATATAGCCGATATCTTTCAATCAGGAGCTCTCCTGTCCTTGCAATCACAGTGTCATTGTTCACCTCATGTTGTGGAAAGCTCTTTTGACAGAGTGCTGTGATGAATCACCTGGCTTTTGGAAAAGAAGCATTTAGATCCCATCGCCCTCTTTTTTTTTTTCATAGAAAAAAACAACATTCAATTCATTTCTCCTGCTCTTTCATGTCTCCTGCTGCTTTTTTCGTTTTGTACACAGTGTTTTAAAAGTTATTCACAGCAAACCCTCCTCTTTTCTTCTCGCTGGGCTTCACAAAGCAAATATCTGCCGGGTTTAGTTCATAAAGGAAGCGCTTTTACTTGCTTAAGGTGCTGACGGCAAGGCACACTCTGTTATGTTGGAGGCTTAGAAAAACAAAACTTTGCAGGGTAAGTCTCAGCCGCCAAATTAAGTGGCAGAGGCTTCTAATTCTTCTCCGCTCACCCTGTGGAAAAACGAATCCCCTCATTCTTTTGTCCCATAAGCCGGAGAAATGTAGAGAAACTTGTGGCCCTTTTCAAATTTGTCATGTAATTCTGCCTCTTTTTTATCTTTTTTTTTTTTTGGCCTTCTTATATCAACTCCTAAAAGTGAAAAGAGGGACAAATATAAACTTGCAGGAGGAGCATGTAAGCACATGATTTGGTTCAGGGTTTTTCAAAAGGCTGATCACATCACAGACTGTCAGAGATGTGCAAACGACACTCCTTAACCCAGGCAAATTGATTTAGAGCACCTGTGATTTCGAGAACGCTGCTTTTAAACTCTGCAACAAACTGATTCGAGCGATAATTACACGTGTGCAACATTTATCATTAGGCCCTCTAACTCTTAGATGGAGTGAGGTAAGGGATGTTGTCGCACTGCAGGGGAAAAAAAAAAAGAGTTTATGTATGCGGATGCGTTTTACCTGCCAGCGGTGTTATCATCACTCGGCTCAGTGCTACACACACACAGACTGCTCTGAGTGATTGGATTGAAACATTTGGCTTGGTTTGCAAAGGTTCAGCCTAAATCAAAATAATACAAACTGTAGTGATGCACAGATTATGTTTTACTTATAAGTTTATAAGAAATGTCCTGACCACGCCAAATGCAGCAGCAATCTGCCAAACACCTCAGGGCGCTACACTTTAAACTGAGCATCTTCCTGCAGCAGCATACAGTGCAGTGTAGGGGTGCGAATCTCTCAGTGTCTGGACTCGGAGAATCGATTCGATTGCGATTTTTTGTGTGTGTCACGATTCGATTCAAAATCGATTTTTTTTCGATTCAGAAACGATTTTTGATTCAGAAACGATTTTTCTATTAAAATGGTCATAAATTTAGTTTCAGTTTTGTAACTGACAAGCTGAAAAGAATAAACAACAATGTAAACAAATGGAACATTTATTTAAAACAATAATTTTAAACTGAAAACATTAAACAACAATGTAAACAAATAGAACATTTATTTAAAACAATAATTTTAGGTTCCTTATTGTATCAATTTTTTGCATCGTTTGATATTTATACCAAAAATAGGAACAAATAATACAGGAATGCATTAAATTCTGTAACTTAAATAACCAGTATTAGGTTAGCTTTTTGCTCTGTTACTTATAGAAGATTATTGTTTGAATTGATTGTTTGAACTTGTTTTGTTTTTGAAAAAAGGGGCAGATAAAATAAGATTTCTTCTTCTTTCTGCCACCTTTCATTTTATGTATTCTTTCATATACTATGAGATATGGTTTTATTTTCTTTATCTTTTGGGTTTTAATGTTTAAAAAAAAAAATCGATTTTGGGGCTTTTAGAATCGATTCTGAATCGCCAGGACTAAGAATCTAGATTATTTTAAAAAATCTAGTTTTTCCCGCACCCCTAGATTGCAAATTTGATTAACGTAAAGAAAAACACAAAACCTCATATAAAACGTCTAAAAATGCATGTGTGTTTTGTTACAGCGCCTTAGAAAAAGCATTTCCTTCAAGTCTTATTCTTCCGTTCCCTGCAGCCTGAAATGTGTCGAGTATACGTGACATGTCCCAACAGCTGTCATTCTGTCACAATTATTTTTCCGTGCTCCTTTCACGTCTGCATTGAATGAAGCGATATGTGCGATCAAGACACGGCAGCTTCAGCAATGCGAAGTTCAGAAGACCCGGACAAACCCTTTGCTGTCTGCAGCGGGGAGGCCCGACACCTGGGCAAACACTGCAGCCTCAATGATCTGTCATCAGCTATGGAAAGCAGCACCAAACCTGGTCGCTTTTGTCAGCGCACAAAAGAAAATGCCTCAAATTAATTTAGCACTCGACATTCATCTTGTGTTGAGGCTTAAGACCTCTTCTAAGCTTGCGAAACAGCACGGAGCTCACGGGGCTTCATGTAAGAATTTTGGCTCTTGAAGCCAAGCGCGGTTAAGACGTGACATGTTGACTGTCTAGTGAAGTATGTGCATCCTGTTAATTCAGACAGTTGGTAATACCTGGGATCTACAAAACCTTCAGATGTACTTCTGTGTGCACCCTCTTTCTCTGATCTCTTTCACTCAGCTTTTCCTCCGCAGTACTAGACCTCTTGAGGACATACAAGATAATTGTCCTTCAGTGCTCCCACAGACGACTTCAAAGAAAAGGATTGCCGATATAAGATTGCGCCGAGCGCCGCCACA
>JBBPBX010032659.1:0-33744 GCA_038048925.1 Garcialebias charrua
TAATTAGTGCTTTTGAAATAGCGGAACTAATTTTTGGATTAGCGTTGCCCAGCACTGTCGATTAGGCTAACACTCCGTGAACCATGAGGAAGGGGGGAAATGGCCCCCCTCCCTTTATGTCAGCTGGCAGGCCAGAGGGACCCGTTCTGCTGAAGTTTTAGTGTTTGTTGTTGTTTTTTTAAGTTTTTTTTTTTGAGTCAATAAAACAGAGAGAGGCTGTTTTTTAGCTTTATTCGTGCTTAAGTGTAACGACATGTTTGATTTTATGTCACTCACAGCAGGAAAAACACGATTTGTGCATGCAACAGAGTTACCAGCTTTTTATACCGTGCTACAAATAAAGTCTGGACATGAAAGGATCATTCCCCGTACCGTGTGGACGGGTGATCGTGTAAAATCAAGAAGTGGACCTGGTTCATCAGGTACACTTTTGTCTGGTGTCCCGGTTCACCGAGGAGGCCCTGTGTCTGACCACCTGGCGAGGGACAAACCTGTTTTTGCTCCAAGCATGTTCGGTTCGAGGTGGGCCCGGCGGTTGATTCTGCCGGTGCTCGTCGGCGTACGCCGGTCGGTGGGGCCCGTGTTGCTGAGCGGTGTCGAGGCTGCGCAGGTCTGCCCCCAGCAGACTCCCTGGGGGGGGGGAGCTTCTCCTGGGAATGCCCACCCGGAGAGCTTCAGCCTGTTTGCGCCTCTGGTCCAGCTTGGTCTGAATTCGATCCAGAGCTTTCCCAAACAATCCCGTCGGTTCTATCGAGTGGTGGAGAAAAGGCACCTTTTGTCCCTCGGGGAGATCAGTTAAAGTCATCCACAGATGGCGTATCGCGATGACCACTTCGGCCATGCCTCTGCCTTGAGCAACAGCAGCTGTCCCCATCATGCGGAGCACAAAGTCTGTTGCCCTGCGGGCTTCATCCAGCAAGTCAGCGGCAGCTTGCTTGTCCGTTGTTACCTGGAGCTGTTGCAGTTTTTCAGCCAGGTAAGCCTGCATCAACGCGGACACGTTCATCGCGCGCGTCGCGAGTCCCTGAGCTCTGTAGCATTTTTCGAGCAGAGAAAGTGAAGCTCGACAGGCTTTGCTGGGGAGAGTTGGTTTTGTCCCGGATGACTTGGGAGCCAGGTGAGATGCCAGTGTGTCCTCAATTTGAGGCACGTTGGCTATTCCTTCCTCATCCATCCCGTCCACGTTGAGAAACTGCAAGAGTGGTAACAGCATGGGAGCTTGGGGCTGAGCCCAGGTGCGAGTCAGCTCTGTGAGGAAGTCCGGGAACACGGGCATCCTTTGCCTCATGGCGGCCTGCTGCTTTGAGTAAAAATAGTTTCCTGCCAGTCTCGTGACCTTTTGACGAAGCTGAGGTTCTGGCCATGGGATCTGCAGCACGTCCGCTGCTCTATGACACAGGTCAAACAGAGCAGGGATGGAAAAGTCAGTTTCCGGGAGCACAGGTACCGGGGTGCGGGAGAGATCTTATCCCTGTTCCTCGTATTCGACGTCTGCGTCCTCCGCGGAAAATTCACCAGAGGCTGAAATCGAGATCTCTTCCTCGTTCATCATGCCTCGAGTGTCGAATTTGACTGTTAAGTCCACCATGGGAGCCAGCACATCAGGGCTGTCACCACATTCGATTCATGTGCTGTCATCCAGAGCCATGTTCTCGAGCTCGGTCGTGGGAGTGAGGGGCTCGGTGGTGTCCGGGTCCGCTGGCGCCGTAGCGGCGCCCATGGCCTTGGCGACAAAATCCGTCCGGTGCCTCCTCACCGCCTCTAGCATCTGGCTGCAGAGTGGGCAATAGTTAGGCACATCCAGCGTCATTTTTGCGTGTAACATCCCCAAGCGTGTAACATCCCCAAGGTGAGAGGCGCCGAGCAGGAGTGGGCATACTTGTTGCCCCCCATCTTGGTGCCTGTACGTTGGGGTTCACCCCAGTGAACGAGAGGGTAGCCTCCCTTCGCCTACGTGTGGGGGGACGGGCTCTGACTGTTGTTTGTGCCTATGCGCCAAACGGCAGCTCAGATTACCCACCCTTTTTGGAGTCCTTGGAGGGGGTATTGGAGAGTGCGCCTCCTGGGGACTCCCTTGTTCTACTGGGGGACTTCAACGCTCACGTGGGCAATGACAGTGAGACCTGGAGGGGTGTGGTTGGGAGGAACGGCCCCCCTGATCTGAACCCGAGTGGTGTTCTGTTATTGGACTTCTGTGCTCATCATGGATTGTCCATAACGAACACCATGTTCAGGCATAAGGGTGTACATATGTGCTCTTGGCACCAGGACACCCTAGGTCGCAGTTCGATGATCGACTTTGTTGTCGTCTCATCTGATCTGCGGCCGCATGTCCTGGACACTCGGGTGAAGAGAGGGGCGGAGCTGTCCACTGACCACTACCTGGTGGTGAGTTGGCTCCGATGGTGGGGGAGGATGCCGGTCAGACCTGGCAGACCCAAACGTATTGTGAGGGTCTGCTGGGAACGTCTGGCAGAGTCTCCCGTAAGACGGAGCTTTAACTCCCACCTCCGGGAGAGCTTTGAACACGTTCCGAGGGAGGCGGGGGACATTGAGTCCGAGTGGGCCATGTTCCGCGCCTCTATTGTCGAGGCAGCTTATCAGAGTTGTGGCCGCAAGGTTGTTGGTGCCTGTCGTGGTGGCAACCCTCGAACCCGGTGGTGGACACCGGCGGTGAGGGATGCTGTCATGCTGAAGAAGGAGTCCTATTGGGCCTTTTTGGCCTGTGGGACCCCGGAAGCAGCAGATAGGTACCGACAGTCCAAGCGGCATGCGGCTCGGGTGGTTGCTGAGGCAAAAACTCGGGCGTGGGAGGAGTTCGGAGAGGCCATGGAGAATGACTTCCGTACGGCTTCGAGGCGATTCTGGTCCACCATCCGGCGTCTCAGGGGGGGGAAGCGGTACGCGACCAACACCATTTATGGTGGGGATGGCGTGCTGTTGACCTCAACTCGGGATGTTGTGAGTCGGTGGGCGGAATACTTCGAAGACCTCCTCAATCCTACTGGCACGTCTTCCACTGAGGAAGCGGAGCCTGGGGACTTTGGGTCGGGCTCTCCAATCTCTGGTGCTGAGGTCACCGAGGTGGTTAAAAAGCTCCGCGGTGGTAGGGCTCCGGGGTGGATGAGATTCGCCCTGAGTTCCTTAGGGCTCTGGATGTTGTGGGGTTATGTTGGCTTACGCGACTCTGCAATATCACGTGGACATGGGGGGCAGTTCCCTTGGATTGGCAGACTGTGGTGATGGTTCCCCTATTCAAAAAGGGGGACCGTAGGGTGTGTTCCAACTATAGGGGGATCACACTTGTCCTGCGGGTCAAAAGTGACCCGCTACCATGTTTAGCTATAGAAAAAATACCTTAAACTATATTTTTCCAACTTGAAATTTTATGACTTTTCCTAAAGTGACCCCATCATTACAAAAAGTGATACTTTGTTTTTGTCTAGGTTTCCATGTGGGCTGTACACCAGGTCCAAAGATCGTCCTATGGGTCATTTTTGACCCGTGAATTATAAAGGCATTTAAACACCAGAAAAAAGTTCAAAGGCCACACACAAACTCTCTCTAACACACACACACACACACACACCCCCCCACACACACACATCAAAGACACTAGAACTTGCATTTGACCTGCACCTGCACTCTTGATCTGCAGCTAACCCCTCACATCACACAAGCTGCCAAGCAAAACAAAAAAACAAACTAAGAAATAATAAAAAACAAATTCAGTATAGAGGATATAAAGGTACCCTGAATCAAAGGATCCCTTGTTGGTTCCATGCTGAAGACATGAGTAGACATTTCACTGCCCAACAGGTCCTGGATGAGATATTTTCAGGAGCTCAGGAGGAACAAGAGGATGAAGATGTATCTGAAGAGGAAGATGGGGAGGAATGCAACCCAGAGGATGATGCATCTTCAGATGAAGAAGAGGAAATCCCTCAAGCTGAGAGAGAGACATTTTTGTCAAAGAACGGCAGAATTGTATGGTCCTCAACAACTTCGACAGCAACCAGGGAAGAACAGCAGCATCAAACATAATAAGGATGACTCCAGGACCAACAAGGTATTCAGCTGCCCATGCCCAGGACATTTCATCCACCTTTCTCCTGTTCATCACACCAACCATGGAAAAAAATCATCCTGGAGAATACAAATTTGATGGGCTTCCAGAAATATGGAGAAAATTGGAAAATTATGGATGAGATTGACCTGAGAGGCTACATAGGGCTTTTGATATTAGCAGGTGTATATAGGTCCCGTGGCGAGGCTACATATAGTCTCTGGGATGCAGAGAGTGGAAGGGCAATTTTTCGTGCCACAATGCCGCTGAAAACTTTTCACACTTTCTCAAGAATGCTGCGATTTGACAACCGTGAGTCAAGACCAGCAAGGCGTGTGACGGACAAACTTGCAGCCATCAGAGAAGTCTGGGACAAGTGGGTTGAGCGTCTGCCATACCTCTACAATCCTGGGCCTGAAGTCACAGTAGATGAGCAGTTGGTTCCATTCAAAGGTATTTTTTTTATTTTCATATATGCAATGTTACTTACCTGAAATATTTTTTATTTTATTTTATTGTGATGTAAAATCCTTGATTCATGCAGTTTTCTGTGACACACTCAGTGATTGTAATATTTTTTTTTTTATCAACAGGTCGCTGTCCTTTCCGGCAGTATATGCCAAGCAAGCCAGCAAAATATGGCATCAAAATATGGGTGGCCTGTGATGCAAAATCCAGCTATGCATGGAATATGCAAGTGTACACAGGGAAGCTGCCGAGTGGAGCACCAGAGAAGAACCAGGGGATGCGGGTTGTGCTTGAATTGACAGTTGGACTGAGGGGGCACAATGTCACATGTGACAATTTTTTCACCTCCTATGAACTCGGCCAGCAGCTCCTGAAAAGGAAGATGACCATGGTTGGCACCGTTCGGAAGAATAAGCCTGAACTCCCCCCTGCACTCCTCGCAACAAGAGGCAGAGCGGTCTTCTCATCAAAGTTTGCCTTCACTCCCACCACCACTCTTGTTTCTTATCTTCCAAAACGGAACAAGAACGTGGCCCTGCTGAGCACACTGCACAAGACGGCTGACATCAGTGATCGTGAGGACAGGAAGCCAGCCATCATCCTCGACTATAACTGCAATAAAGGAGGTGTGGACAACCTTGACAAGGTTACTGGAACGTACAGCTGCAGAAGGATGACTGCACGCTGGCCCCTGGTCATCTTCCATAACATCATTGATGTGTCCTCATATAATGCCTTTGTGATATGGCAGGAGATCAACCCGACCTGGATGTCGGGGAAGAAAAACAAGAGAAGGATGTTCCTTGAGCAGTTGGGAAAGGCTCTTGTCACCCCGTGCATTGAGAGAAGGGAGCGCCTGCCCCGCACAGAAGCCTCTGCAGCCATTGTGGAAGCTGTTCAGAGAGCTGAATCTTGTCCTGATCCACCTGAGGCTGCAGCTGGGTCAGTCAAAAGAAAAAGGTGCCAGTTCTGCCCCTGGAAGAAGGACTGCAAGACAAAAGCTGTGTGCTGCACATGTGAGAAACACATCTGCAAAGCCCATTCTCACGTTCACACATACTGTCCTACATGTGATAAATATAGTAGAAGTTGAAAATTGTTCACAAAATCAAGCAACATTTTGTTTTTTTGTTGTGTTATGAGAGAAGTATTTTTATAATTCACTTCCTAAAAAATATTTAAAAAATAAACGTGACAAAAAAGTTCCAGATTGTTGACTGTTTTTTCCCTTTCAATATAAATAATTCAGAAATAATTACTTTACATTTATATAATAGCCATAATAAACCTTTACTGTGTAAAAGAAAACTGTTTTGACAGTTGGTTTGTGGTAAAAAAAAAAGTGTAATACTGTTAACTGGTGATTGTCTTTTTGTATTGTGTAACAAAAATACATGATAAAAAAAAATTTGAGATGCATTGATAAATAACAGGTTGTTTCATCGTGGAAAATGGATTTTGGATTTAAAGTTCAGTAAAGCTGCTTTATTTTGGGTCTTTGGTAGTGCAGGTCATTTTTGACCCGTAGGACAAGGGGAGTAAACAGAATGTTAAGATCGCACAAGGGTTAAGCCTCCCTGGTAAGGTCTATTCAGGGGTTCTGGAGAGGAGGGTCTGTCGGATAGTCGAACCTCGGATTCAGGAGGAGCAGTGTGGTTTTCGTGCTGGTCGTGGAACACTGGACCAGCTCTACACCCTCAACAGGGTCCTGGAGGGCGCGTGGGAGTTTGCCCAACCAGTTTACATGTGCTTTGTGGACTTGGAAAAGGCATTCGACCGCGTCCCTCGGGGGGTTCTGTGGGGGGTACTCCGGGAGTATGGGGTACCAGGCCCATTGATATGGGCTGTTAGGTCCCTGTACGACCGGTGTCAGAGCTTGGTCCGCATTGCCGGCAGTAAGTCAGGCTCGTTTCCAGTGAGAGTTGGACTCCGCCAAGGTTGCCCTTTGTCACCGATTCTGTTCATAACTTTTATGGACAGAATTTCTAGGCGCAGCCAAGGTGTTGAGAGGATCCGTTTTGGTGGCCTTAGAATCGCTTCTCTGTTTTTTGCAGATGATGTGGTCCTATTGGCTTCATCAGATCGTGATCTACAGCTTTCGCTGGAGCGGTTTGCAGCCGAGTGTGATGCGGCCGGGATGAGGATCAGTTCCTCCAAATCCGAGGCCATGGTCTTGAGCCGGAAAAGGGTAGCATGCCCTCTCCGGGTCGGGGAGGAGGTCCTGCCCCAAGTGGAGGAGTTTAAGTATCTCGGGGTCTTGTTCACGAATGAGGGAAAACTGGAGCGTGAGATCGATAGGCGGATAGGTGCAGCATCCGCAGTGAAGCGGGCGCTGTACCGGTCTGTCGTGGTGAAGAGAGAGCTGAGTCGAAAGGCAAAGCTCTCAATTTACCGATCGATCTACGTTCCCACCCTCATCTATGGTCATGAGCTTTGGGTTGTGACCGAAAGAACGAGATCTCGGATACAAGCGGCTGAAATGAGTTTTCTCCGCAGGGTGTCTGGACTCTCCCTTAGAGATAGGGTGAGAAGCTCAGTCATCCGGGAGGGACTCGGAGTAGAGCCGCTGCTTCTCCACATCGAGAGGAGCCAGTTGAGGTGGCTCGGGCATCTGGTTAGGATGCCTCCTGGACGCCTCCCTGGTGAGGTGTTCCGGGCATGTCCCACCGGGAGGAGGCCCAGAGGAAGACCCAGGACACGCTGGAGGGACTATGTTTCTCGGCTGGCCTGGGAACGCCTTGGGATTCCCCCAGAGGAGCTGCTCCAAGTGGCTGGGGAGAGGGAAGTCTGGGCCTCCCTACTTAGGCTGCTACCCCCGCGACCCGACCCCGGATAAGCGGATAAAAATGGATGGATGGATGGATGTGTGTAACCCTTCTGAACACCCAGCCAGTAGTTGCAGTTGCTCCTCAAGCTAGACTCAGATCTGCAATCAACGAGTCTGACTGCATCTCAGCCCTGTTCTGTATGGCGAGACAAGCATAACAAATTTTGACTTGATGTGGGTATGAGATGTAGTTCATGGTCTTCTCTGTGAGCCTTTTTGATGTTTGTGTACACCTTATTCAATGTACTGGCTCCTCTGGATAAACTTCTATCTGAGCAAAGTACTTTATAAGTTTGCAAGTCAATTTCAACTTTGATTTTTCTTTTCCCTGATTGAAATCACACATGCAGGTTGTGGTGAAATATGGCTGACTCCAGTTAGATCTTACTATAAAAAATAGTAATTATTTTTTAATGTGAGTTGTCCGAGAAATTGATATTGCTGCTGTCCAAGATAAACACTACCTTTTCCTGTTAAACCTTACAATAGTCTATGCAACACAATATATAATATTAATGTAGCACTGTGACTCTTAAAAAGTAACATTTTTAAATGTATTTTTATATGTGAAATTCATGCAATATCAATATGTTGGCAAATAAGAAAAGTCCTGTTAGTGGGCCAGAACTTAACATAACAACTGTTTTAAGTTTTTACAAAGGATATTGCAATTTTTAGAATATGGTTAACAATAGGATCTGAAAAAAAAAGTTTAATGCTGAAATGTCCAGGAATTTAGATTTTGTGTACTGTAGTATGTATGAGGGGGTTCAGATTTACTGAGCCGTCCAACACACCAAACGTAAGAATTGGTGGTTACACCTGACGCAACCTTATCATCAAATATTAACGAGTTCTCTCTTTTTAAGAAATTTACCAATAACTTGTGTGGTCAGATAAGATGTAACAGGCATGAAACGTTAATTTATGTTGGTTCAGCAGAACTGAACCATTTATTTAACAGAATCATAAAATTACATCAAACATGTGTATAAAGGATTGGTTCTGATCAAATTTCTTATAGACTAACTGTCGACAGATTCAATTTTGGAACAACAGACACAAGTAATGAGATGACATATTACTTTATATCTGTAGGCAAATATTTCTTAAAGTTCTGGCAAGAATAAGTTTAAGGAGAAATAGTTAAGAGGAGGAGAAAAATGGAGGAAAGGTAAGGGAGTGAATTACCTTGAATGTTTTTAACCAGGAACATGGCAGCTCTTCGGCAGCATCAGCTAGACTCCGTTCCTGCTAATGAACATCATCGTTTTACCTGTGCAAAGATTCTCGGTCTCTGCTCTGGTAAAATAGTCCTAGCCTTACGTGCACGGACCGTCCGTCCAGCTACGTTTTACAGGCTTCCAGCGTCCATTTTTCAGTGGCTCGCTCAAGTCCGCATCAACCTCATGAGGTAGCGACTATTAGTTCTGGTTTGGCTTTTCAAGATAAAAGATTCCTCGAAGGAATTTCATCAAAAGTGGAGCTTTTTAGCTCGAGGTCGGATTCATAGCCAGCAATGCTATGAGTCCTTAGCTGATGACGTGTCATTGGCGTTTTGACAGAAGTTCAAATCAGCTCTTAGGAGAAACCTCATAGTTCGACTTCCCCAGCAGACTGAAGAAAAACAGGAAGTCAGAGCTTTTACTGGGAACTTGACCCAGTTACTGAGTCCTTCCCGATTGGCCAGTGGCACCGGGAGGAGGCGTGAATGAGGAGGTGCAGAGGAAGAGGTCAAAAGGTTAGATTATGTCAGGAAGGAAAGATAAAGTGTTAGTTTTAAGCACCAGCATTTTATGACAAAAACTGATTAAAACTGTTAACACTTTAAACAACACTGTTGACTTGTCACTTTGATTAAAACAACGTCATTACAGTATCAACATTTGAAACCTACTGATAATAATAACAGAACCAGAGATTATCTTCTGATTATTAATTAGGACAAAAACAAAGAGTCTCTTGTGAGGTGATTATTGTCCTGAATTCAAACCAAAATTAGATAAACAGTATCACTTTTCTTTACTGCAGGTTCCAGAGAAAACGTGCACCATTACACATTTAAGAGGATGTTCAGCTTGAATTAAACAGTTTGAATTACACAGAGTCTTTGGCTATCAAACACTGAATTCAATAATGCTCACTTAACACAAGGTTATTCATTTGATATATTTGAATTAACACAAATTAAAAGAAGTCTCTTATTGATTTAAATTTGTGTCTTGATTCAAATTAATGTAATACAATGATGTTAATGTCTGTTTTACTGAGAGGATCAGTAAAAAGTGTTTCAGAGAGATGAAGGTGTATCACTACGGTACCCTTCATAAACTCCACTAATGAATTTTCTGAATATTAAAATGCTTGCTATTATTTTATTTTACCTTTATTTTACTAGGTAAAGTTCCATTGAGATTAAGGACATATTTACAGTTATATGAACAAACCATCATTAGGATTGAGTAAGGAAACTCAGTTCTCAAACCTTAGAGTCACCAAAATATTGAATAAATGTGGAATAAATTAATACAGTCTTAAAATGGGCCAGTAAAATAAGATTTATTTATTTATTGCTGTAGTGGGATCCTTGATCCACCTGTCAATCAATTCAGAGGCACGTCAGCAAGTGACCAATCACCAACCTCAATTTGTCCTGAAGTGAACGCCCCTCACCTGCAGAGCCGCAGTAGTGTTGCATTACAAACGCTTTGCAGTCATAAAGATTTTAATGAGTTCACATCTATTGCTTCATGTTAATCTACTGTAATAAATCTTTGTAATATACACCAGAATGCAGGAAATGGCATCTACTTTATTCAAAATTCTCTGAGGGAGGATCCCTAGACCACCCCCCGGTCTGTGAAAAATATTGCCATATTGTCTGGAATTAAACCGGTCCGTGTCACAAAAAAGGTTGGGGACCACCAGTGTTGTAAAGGTAAGCATTTTTTTTATAAAAAAATAAATAAATGTGTGAATTCATCCTCATACCTGTTGGATACCTGTAACATGCCTAACATCTCAGCAACATTGGCATATGCTAAAAATTTTGTGAATGCACAATTTTTGGTTAACATTAGCATTCAACATTTTATGCCATCATATATCAGCATGCTGGTAACTATCAACAACTAACATATGCCACTGCATGTTTGCCCCTTTCCCCCTACCTTGGCCTACAATAGCCGTGTTTCCATCAAGGTTTCTAGATGCGCATTTTGAAGTATCGCAGCAGAAAAGCTGAATGGAAACGGCAAGATTTGAATTTACTTCTTCAAATTCTCAAAAAAGTTGATACGCTCGCTTGAGGTGGTTTTTGGGTTCTTCGAATCAGAGCCGATGCGCAAAACGAGAGATGGAAACAGATTTGCCGACTCAGTTCTGCCGTAGCGAACATTCACGTCACGTGACTTCGTCTCCGGACAACATGTAACATCGCTAAAACTAGTTGGCATGACAGAATAAATACAACTTGCCCGATAGCAACACATACCTGAAATATTCTCTCCATTTTGACGAGATGTGTGGTCGGGTCCTGTTTTCAACCGCTACTTCCTGTTTACTGTAGACATGCGTAACGCTGACGTCTGACGTAATGACGCTGACGTCTGACGTAATGCCGCTTTGCGTGGCCTGGTGGATGCGCTTCAAGCCAGTTTATGGAAACACTTCTGATTCGCATTAATTTTTATTTACATTTTTGCGAAATTTCAAAAAGTCGCTCAAAATTCGGATTGAAAATAGATGGAAACACGGTTAATGATGCGATATGTCACTTTGGCTTTATCCCTGATTACAGGGATAAAGCCTTTTAATTCCTCGGTCATAACCATGATCCCTCATTCTGAATGAAGGCTTAAAGCTACAGTTGGAGACACTGACATTCAAGAGAGAAGCAGCAGGCAGGCTGCAGGTGCAGCAAATAAGGTTAATAACAAGCACACTGATGAGGGATAAGCCTTTTAAAGGGCAAAGGAGGAGTTTTTAGTTTACTTTGCTGGATTATGTAAACCAGGAGAGGAGGAAGAGCCCACCTGATCTTTAAGATTTAAAAAAAATCTAATCTCTGTGACTTTTTCCACTTTGATATGATTCATCTCAACAGCATTTAGGGTAATAACATAAGTCTAATTATAACCGACATTTAAGTGTTCTTATTGACATATTGGGTCTTACCTTCTATAAAAGGAGGATTACAAAGTCAAATACTGTATGTAAAATGAGAGATACCGTATTTTCCGCCTGATAACTTGCACCTTTCTAACAATGGACCAGGCCCATCTGTTCCCAACAACCAATTAATTTCAGTACGGACTACATACAGGGAGCGAACCATACATAACCGTACTCGTTCAGTGAACTTTAATAACCTTAGATCTTTAGCAAAACATTATTTATCACCCACAGCTACTGTTAATGGTTCACCTGTCTCCCTCAATATGGCTCTTTTAAATGTCCGCTCTCTTTTAAACAAATCTTTTATTATAAATGATTTGATTTCAGATTTTAAATTGGATTGTCTGTTTTTAACAGAAATTTGGTTAGGTGCAGATGCACCAGTTGTTCTTAATGAGGCCTCTCCACCTGGTTTTAAATTTTATTTTAATGCTCGAAGTGGCAGAAAAGGTGGTGGCACTGCTTCAATATCTAATAATTTACTTGCTGTTAAAGAGGTTTCATTTGACCAGTACCCTTCTTTTGAGCATCATGCCTTTGTTTTTAGCAGCTTGCCAATACTCTGTGTTACTGTTTACAGACCACCCGGACATGTTGCTGATTTTTTGACTGAGTTTTCAGAGTTTTTATGTTTTATTCATGCTAAGTATAATAAGATTATTGTGACTGGTGATTTTAATCTACATGTTGATAATCCATCAGACTCTTTGTCTAAACAGTTTTTAGAAATTCTACACTGTATGGATTTTATTCAACACGTCAAGCAACCGACTCACAACAGGGGACACACCCTTGACCTTGTTATTACCTATGGCTTGGCCTCTGGTGTGTCCTCTGTTGTTGACCTGGCTGTGTCTGACCACTATTGTGTGTTTTTTAATGTCACTGATTTGATTCAGAGGAAAGCCACGGTTCAAACTGTTAGGAGGCGCCATCTTACCCCTGAGGTGATTGATCATTTTATTAGAGATTTTAACCAAAATTCCCCTGTTGTTTTAACTGCTTCCTGCGATTCAATGGTCAGTCAATTTTTTAACAAACTGAAAACAAACCTTGATCATATAGCTCCACTATTTTCAAAACAAGTTTTTAATAAACGAGCATGCCCATGGAAAACTGAAGACATAAAGAAGCTCAAAAGAAATTGCAGGAAAGCAGAGAGGAAATGGAGGAAAAACAAATTGACAGTCGACTACCAAATAATGCGCGAACAGCTTAATATCTACAACTCTGCTGTCAGAAATTCAAGAAATGCATATTTTGCCAAGATAATTAACAATCACAAAAATAATCCCAAAGTTTTGTTTTCCACCATTGACAATCTGATTAACCCTGACTTTACTGCCTCTCCAAATACTCCAACTAACTCTCTCTGTGAGCAGTTTGCAAATCACTTCAGAGGTAAGATCGAGTCAATTAGAGCTAACATTTTATCTGAACAAAATACTGGTATTAAATCTACTGAATGTTTGGTTTTACCTGAGAAAGTACTGGACAAGTTTGACGTGGTTGATGCAGAGATGCTCGGCAGAGTTTTCTCACAAGTCAAACCAACCACCTGCCTCTTGGACCCAATTCCCTCATCACTTTTTCATTCATGTTATAAATTCTTTGAGAATGAAATTTTAAACATTGTAAATTGTTCTCTTCAGATGGGTGTCTTCCCCATTGCCTTTAAAAAGGCTGTGGTGAAGCCCCTTCTGAAGAAGAGTAATCTAGATCCTAGTGTTTTTAATAATTATAGACCTGTATCCAACTTACCATTTTTAAGTAAAATCTTAGAAAAGATTGTTTTTATTAAATTAAATATTTTTTTAAATGATGCCGGCATTTTAGAAAAGTATCAATCTGGTTTTAGGACGAAACACAGTACAGAAACAGCCCTATTAAAAATTGTGAATGATTTAAGGTGTAATCTGGATTCACACAAGCTCTCAGTCCTTGTTCTATTGGATCTGAGCGCAGCCTTTGATACAGTAGATCATCAAATTCTTTTAAATAGATTACAACACCTGGTCGGTCTTTCTGGTACTGTTCTTCTGTGGTTCAGCTCCTATCTCACAGATAGAACATTTATGGTAAGTATGGATACATGCTCCTCACAGATCCATGAAGCTAACTATGGTGTACCCCAAGGCTCTATTTTAGGCCCCCTACTTTTTAATTTGTACATGCTGCCGCTTGGTGAAGTCATCAGGAGCCATGGGATAAGTTTCCATAGTTATGCTGATGACACACAGCTATACATCTCATTATCTCATGATGACCCCCAGCCAATCACTGCACTTTTTAATTGCATTACAGACATAAAGTCCTGGATGGCACAGAACTTTCTCCAGCTAAACCAGGACAAAACTGAAGTTTTAATCATTGGACCTGAGGTTCAAAAAGAAAATGCATTTCAGAAATTACAATCTCTGTCTTTACAACCTTCTAAAAAAGTAAGAAGCCTGGGAGTTATTTTTGACTCTGAGCTTACTTTTATTCCTCATATTAAACAAATAGTCAAAACAGGATTTTATCATCTAAAAAATATAGCCAGAGTCCGCCCTCTTCTTTCTCTGACCAATACTGAGACTTTGATGCATGCTTTTATTTCTAGTCGTTTAGACTACTGTAATTCACTGCTTTCTGGTCTCCCTAAGAAAAATTTGTCCAGCCTTCAGCTGTTACAAAACTCTGCTGCTCGTGTGCTAACCAAGACCAGAAGGCAGGCTCATATTACACCCGTTTTAAAATCATTGCATTGGCTCCCTGTGCGCCTCAGGATTGATTTTAAGATTCTTTTAGTGGTTTTTAAATGTCTCAATGGTCTCGCACCATCTTATCTTGCAGAGCTGCTATTGCCCTATGAACCCCCGCGGACATTAAGGTCCTCTGGTACTGGACTACTAACAGTTCCAAAAGTCAGAACTCACACTTATGGTGAGGCTTCTTTCCAGTTCTATGGGCCCCGTCTGTGGAATAGTCTGCCGGAGAACCTGAGGGCTGCAGAGAATGTTGTTGTTTTTAAGAGCAGGCTCAAGACCCATCTTTTTAACTGCATTTCCTGAACTGGTTCATCTCTATCCAATACTACTGTATTTAATTTTATTTATTTATTTTGTGTGTGTCGTTTGCTTTAATTTTGTGAGTTTATTGTTTTATAATTCTGTACAGCACTTTGAGCTGCTTTTAGTATGAAGGGTGCTTTATAAATAAAATTGATTGATTGATTGATTGATTTCTATAAGTCGCTTTGTCCAATTATTGGTAATAAATTGGAAAAATCCATAAACGTGTTGCACCTTTATTTAGGTTGCATCTATAATGCGTCACCGCTACGCGACGCGTCACCGCGTCACTTGCCCTGCTGAAAATGGCGGCCACAGAAGCATATACAGAAGGACTTTTAACAAGATTAACACAGTAAAAACAGCTATTTGTCTGCTGAAAATTATAGCAAAGATGTGTCTTAGCTTAATCATTCCTTAATAAATTCACGTAATGGTCAAATCTGCTGGATTTAAATTGTTTCGCTTTGACGTCTTCCAAACAGTCGCGCGCGCTGCAAAAATAAATTATAAATAAATCGAATTTTAGCTCAAATAACTCCAACAGCTAACAGTTTGTAAATGACCACCAAGTATAGGTAATTACTTTCTGTAAGTTTAAAGAAAATCTGCCGAGTGGTTTATGAGCTAATTGCTAAAATGTACATGGAAAAAAACGAAGCTAAACGCTGCACATTTACAAAGCTAAAACATTGAATTTTATCTCAAACAACTCCAACAGCTAACAGTTTGTAAATGACCACACAGTACTGTAATTACTTTCTGTAAGTTTAAAGAAAATCTGTCTGGTAGTTCATGAGTTATTTAGATAAATAATAACCGTTTTTGCTAACAAACACAGCTAACAGTAGTACCTCCAGAGCAGGAGGCTGAGCAACGACAGAGTTTTTCATTCATTCAACCTTTATTTAGACAGAAAAGTCACATTGAGCCTCAAAGACTCATTTACAAGTGAGATCTGCTTAGACAGACAAAAAGTAATGAAATTAGACACATTAGGAAATGGAGGCGAAAAAAAATCCTATTAAAATATTTCTTCATGCTTGAGAAAAAAAATTATAATATTAAAAAAACACCTCGTACAGATAAGCACATAATGACATAGACAGTCTGCAGAGCGGGGAGACACCGAGAACAATGAGCAATAATCATAGATGCTCTCGAGGTCACCGTAAGAGTTCTGATAAAGATGGAATAATCAACAGCTCCTCTGATGAGATCCGCAAACATTCTCGAGGGTGTCTGACCAGAGGAGGCTGCCTTCGGACACATGAGCTGGAAACGGTCGGTGGATTCTCTGGAAGTGTCAGAGCTCCAGAACAGGAGGCCGGGCTGCGACAGAGCCAGTCCGACCAGAGGAGGCTGCCTTCGGACACATGAGGTGGGAACGGTCGGTGTACCCTAGCCGCCGAAAGTGGTACTGCACCATTTTTTGCCAAAATGAAAAACGGTCATATCTTAGCCAAAAATTGGTCTAAAAATATGGGAAAAAATTCATAAACAGGTCTCACCTCTCTATTAGTTGCAGGGCATGCAAATTAGGCAAATAGGTGTGACTTATAGACCGGAAATACGGTAGTTATATTTTCTTTTAAAGGTGTGCTCACTTGGAGCATGTATGAGTAGTCAGGAAGTAGATAATAGGCAAAACAGCATTAATTGGGAACATCTTTTTTTTTTTTTTTTTTTTAACAAAGCAGCCAAACCAAAATTATCTTGGCTGTGGTGGTCATCTTACAATAAGTTCACTCCAAAATTTGATCAGCTGTAGGTGTACAGGTACATCTAATGATTACTTTCTAAGTGTTTCATTGAAATCTGTCTTGGAGATCATGAGATATTGTGCTAACAGACAATTTATGCCTAAGACTGTATGGCCAAGGGTGGGAAAGAGGCGGCAGCAGATGTTGTCCATGTTGCTATGGATGGCATGGATCTATCCTGCTGCTGATCAGCACTCTGCCACAGATTGTTCCATCTCTTCACTAACTATTCTTTCTAATCGGCTTTATCCAGATATTCTTTGGTCACTGAAGAAACATCAGGCACCCACTGCTGAACAATAACGTCCAGCTGAAAAAATGATAATTGCTTAAAGCCTCCATATAGCAAAAATACAAAAATAAATCTGTAAAAATACTTTTCAACACTGTAATTTCAAAGTTCATCTAAAATAAAATGTTCCAAGCAAACCCATTATTTTCAAAACTGTGGTCCAAATTATGGGCTGTTCATTAAGACCAAAGCAACAAACTTACATGTGGTGGAGTCACTTGATTAAAAGTTGGTCATTCTCACTACAGTATTTCAACAATGTACTGTAGCAATAGAGTGATTATTTTAGTTTTTATTTTAACTATCACATTATGGAGGTAAGACCCAATTAGGACCAGACTAAGGGTAAACAGACAACTTGAATAAGGTTTACAGTGATTTATAGTGAGGAAGCCTGGAACACCAGAGGATGGAGGAAATGGTGTGAGTCCAGGGCAATAGGATAATTTTAGGCGAATCTTCAGGTTGTAGAACCGATGGGACACACATCGGGGGTTCAGTGTCTTGCCTGGAAAGAGAAGACCTCAACACATTGAGAAGAGGGTAAGTGGTTCCAGGTATAAGTACAAAGTAAGTCGGGCTGGTGGTAGGAAGGCAATTGAGCAGCTGGTAAATGTGTTTCCTTTGCTGGCACAAGGAGGTAGATGAGGGATCCAGTGTAGGAAACTCTGGAGGCAGGCACTAGAAGCGTGAGGAGAAACCAAGGTAAGTAAATGGTAAATGGACTGTATTTACATAGCACCTTTCTATCTTATCAAGATACTCAAAGCTCTTTACAACACAATCTGTGTCCTCATTTACCCATTCATACATCACGCTACTATATCTGTACAAAGCTAATTGAACTAATCATTCCAAAGAGACTAATCAGAGCTTTATCACATTCAATGGGACACACATCGGGGGTTCATTGTCTTGTATGTGACTGCTGGTGGATTCGAACCCCCAACTCTTGCAATGAAAGATGACTGCTCTAACCACTCAGCCACAGCCACCTAAGGTTTAGCTAACAAACCAGGAGAAGGCTGAAAACAACCACCAAGAGGTATGCAATGCTCCAGCAAGGAAGGGAGCTCTCCTTCTTCTTCTTTCGGCTTTTCCCTTTTCAGGGGTCGCCACAGCGAGTCATCCTCCTCCACCTCACTCTGTCCTCTGCATCCTCTGTCCTCACTCCAACTACCTTCATGTCCTCTCTAACTGCATCCATATATCTCCTCTTTGGTCTCCCTCTTTGTCTTTTTCCTGGCAGCTGCATTTCTAACATCCTTCTACCAATATACCCACTGTCCCTCCTCTGGACATGTCCAAACCATCTCAGTCTGGCCTCCCTAACTTTATCTCCCAGTTGTTTAACATGTGCTGTACCTCTGATGATCTCATTCCTGATCTTATCCATCCTTGTCACTCCTAAGGAGAACCTCAGCATCTTCATTTCTGCCACTTCCAGTTCTTTCTCCTGTCTTTTTGTCAATGCCACTGTCTCCAGACCATACAACATAGCTGGTCTCACCACTGTCTTGTAAACTTTTCCTTTGACCTTTGCTGACACCTTTTTGTCACAAATCACTCCTGAAACTTTTCTCCATCCACTCCATCCTGCCTGGACTCTCTTTTTCACCTCTTTACCACATTCCCCATTTTCCTGGACAGTGGACCCCAAGTACTTGAAGTCCTGCACCTTTGTGACCTCTGCTCCTTGTAGCCTCACTGTTCCACTGGCCTCCCTCTCATTCACACACATGTACTCTGTCTTACTACGACTGACTTTCATTCCTCTTCTTTCAAGAGCATACCTCCACCTCTCCAAGTTCTCTTCCACTTGTTCCCTGTTCTCACCACAGATCACAATGTCATCTGCAAACATCATAGTCCATGGGGATTCCTGCCTGACCTCATCTGTTAGTCGGTCCATCACCAGAGCAAACAAGAAGGGGCTCAGAGCCGATCCTTGATGCAATCCCACCTCCACCTTGAAGCTATCTGTCACTCCCACAGCACATCTCACAATCAATCAATCCATTTTATTTATAAAGCACCTTTCATACTAAAAGCAGCTCAAAGTGATGTACAGAATTATAAAACAATAAACTCACAAAATTAAAGCAAACGACACACACAAAATAAATAAAATCAATCAATCAAATTAAATACAGTAGTATGGAAAATGTATAGAGTGAACAGAGATGAACCAGTTCAGGAAATGCAGTTAAAAAGATGGGTCTTGAGCCTGCTCTTAAAAACAACAACATTCTCTGCAGCCCTCAGGTTCTCCGGCAGACTATTCCACAGACGGGGGCCATAGTACTGGAAAGAAGCCTCACCGTAAGTGTGAGTTCTGACTTTTGGAACTGTTAGTAGTCCAGTACCAGAGGACCTTAATGTTCGCGGGGGTTCATAGGGCAATAGCAGCTCTGCAAGATAAGATGGTGCGAGACCATTGAGACATTTAAAAACCACTAAAAGAATCTTAAAATCAATCCTGAGGCGCACAGGGAGCCAATGCAATGATTTTAAAACAGGTGTAATATGAGCCTGCCTTCTGGTCTTGGTTAGCACACGAGCAGCAGAGTTTTGTAACAGCTGAAGGCTGGACAAATTTTTCTTAGGGAGACCAGAAAGCAGTGAATTACAGTAGTCTAAACGACTAGAAATAAAAGCATGCATCAAAGTCTCAGTATTGGTCAGAGAAAGAAGAGGGCGGACTCTGGCTATATTTTTTAGATGATAAAATCCTGTTTTGACTATTTGTTTAATATGAGGAATAAAAGTAAGCTCAGAGTCAAAAATAACTCCCAGGCTTCTTACTTTTTTAGAAGGTTGTAAAGACAGAGATTGTAATCTCTGAATTGTATTTTCTTTTTGAACCTCAGGTCCAATGATTAAAACTTCTGTTTTGTCCTGGTTTAGCTGGAGAAAGTTCTGTGCCATCCAGGACTTTATGTCTGTAATGCAATTAAAAAGTGCAGTGATTGGCCGGGGGTCATCATGAGATAATGAGATGTATAGCTGTGTGTCATCAGCATAACTATGGAAACTTATCCCATGGCTCCTGATGACTCCACCAAGCGGCAGCATGTACAAATTAAAAAGTAGGGGGCCTAAAATAGAGCCTTGGGGTACACCATAGTTAGCTTCATGGATCTGTGAGGAGCATGTATCCATACTTACCATAAATGTTCTATCTGTGAGATAGGAGCTGAACCACAGAAGAACAGTACCAGAAAGACCGACCAGGTGTTGTAATCTATTTAAAAGAATTTGATGATCTACTGTATCAAAGGCTGCGCTCAGATCCAATAGAACAAGGACTGAGAGCTTGTGTGAATCCAGATTACACCTTAAATCATTCACAATTTTTAATAGGGCTGTTTCTGTACTGTGTTTCGTCCTAAAACCAGATTGATACTTTTCTAAAATACCGGCTCACCACTGTCCTGCCGTCCTCATACATGTCCTGTACCAGTCTAACATACTTTTCTGCCACTCCAGATTTCCTCATGCAATACCACACCTCTTCTCTTGGTACCCTGTCATATGCTTTTTCTAAATCCACAAACACACAATGGAGTTCTTTCTGACCCTCTCTGTACTTCTCTATCAACATCCTCAAAGCAAAGATGGCATCTGTGGTGCTCTTTCTTGGCATGAAACCATACTGCTGCTCACAGATAGTCACATCTTGTCTAAGTCTTGCTTCCACAACTCTCTCCCAGATCTTCATTGTGTGGCTCATCAACTTAATTCCCCTGTAGTTGCTACAACTCTGTACATCACCCTTGTTCTTAAAAATGGGAACCAGCACACTTCTTCTCCATTCTTCAGGCATTTTCTCACCCTCAAATATTCCATTAAATATTTGAGTCAAAAACCTCACTGCCATCTCTCCAAGACATTTCCAAACCTCCACTGGTATGTCATCAGGTCCTACTGCCTTCCCCTTCTTCATTCTTTTCAGAGCTTTCCGGACTTCACCCTCACTAATCTTTCCCACTTCCTGGTCCACAGTTTCTATTACCTCCACTCTTCTTTCTCTTTCATTCTCTTCATTCATTAGCTCCTCAAAGTAATCCTTCCATCTTCCCATCACACTCTCCTCACTTGTTAGAACATTCCCATTCCCATCTTTAATAAGCCTAACCTGCTGCACATCCTTTCCAGCCTGATCCCTCTGTCTTGCCAATCGGTACAAGTCCTTCTCGCCCTCTTTAGTGTCCAGTCTCCCATATAACTCATTGTACGCCCTCTGCTTTGCCTTAGCTACTTCCCTCTTTGCTCTATGTCCCATCTCCTTATATTCCTGTCTCCTCTCTTCAGTCCTCTCACTGTCATATTTCTTCTTGGCTAATCTCTTTCTTTGAATGGCGTCCTGCACTTCACTATTCCACCACCAGGTTTCCTTATCATCTATTCTCTGTCCAGATGACACACCAAGTACCTTCCTACCTGTCTCTCTAATTACTGTTGCTGTAGTAGCCCAGTCACTTGGAAGCTCTTTCTTACCACCCAGAGCCTTTAGAGTCAGAGTCAGAGTCAGAGAGTCTTTATTGTCATTTGCACCGCATGTGGTACATGTGATGAAAACGAGATTATGTACACGGGGTCCCAGTTACATCCAACAACAAATGCAAGAGAAAAACAGTAATAACATCTAGAATTAACTAAGAAAAACATCAACTAGTAATACACTAAGCCTAATATAGTGGAAATAAACAGCAGCACGAACATGAGTTTGTATGAGCAGATGGTCACAGATGAACACAGATGAACACAGCAACAAGAAAACAGATCAGCATCAGCACAATGTGATATTTTGCAGTGTTTATTTTTTATTTTATTTATTCATGAGTCTAACAGCCTCAGGGTAGAAGCTGTTCCTCAGTCTAGTGGTTCTACATTTGATGCTCCTCAACCTCCGTCCTGAGGGGAGTGGGGCAAAGAGTGAGTGTGCTGGGTGAGTGAGGTCTTTCATGATGCAGGTGGCTCTTTTCCTGCATCTGGAGGTGTAAATGTCTGTGATGGTGGGGAGACTGACTCCAACAGACTTCTGTGCAGCCTTCACCACTCTCTGTAGAGCTTTCCTCTCTTCAACTGTGCAGCCTCCATGCCACACGTTGATGCTGGAGCACAGGACGCTCTCCACTGCACACCTGTAGAACGAGGTGAGAACTGGGCTGCTCAGACCAGCACGTCTCAGCCGTCTGAGGAAGTAGAGTCTCTGATGACCTTTCTTGATCAGGCTGGTGGTGTTGTTGCTCCAGCTGAGGTTATCATTCATGTGTACACCCAAGTATTTGTAGCTGGAGACCACTTCCACTGCAGACCCACCTATTTTCAGTGGGGCGTGGGTGTGTTTGTTCCTTCTGAAGTCCACAATCATCTCCTTTGTCTTCTTCACATTCATGTGAAGATTATTCTCTTTGCACCAGCTCTCCAGGTGTTCCACCTCCTGTCTGTAGCTGGACTCATCATTGTTTGTGATGCATCCCACCACCGCTGTATCATCTGCAAACTTAACAATATGACAGCCTGGATGTGTGGCTGTACAATCATATGTGAGCAGAGTGAACAGAAGGGGGCTCAGCACACATCCTTGAGGAGAGCCAGTGCTGAGGGTTATGGTGGAGGAGGAGAAGTTGTGGATCTTCACGGACTGTGGTCTGTCTGTTAAGAAGTCTAGTACCCAGTTACAAATAGAGGGGCTTAGTCCAAGTGTAGATAGTTTGTCTATCAGAGTTTGGGGGATCATGGTGTTGAAGGCAGATGTGAAGTCCACAAAGAGCAGACGCACGTATGAGTCCTTCTGATCCAGGTGGGTGAGAGCAGTGTGGACCACGGAAGAAATGGCGTCCTCTGTTGATCGGTTCTCACGGTATGCGTATTGATGAGGGTCCTCGTTGATGTTGACGGTTGCCTTGATGTGGGTCATGACCAGTTTCTCAAAACATTTAGCGACTACCGGGGTGAGGGCCACTGGTCTATAGTCATTCAGACCAGTCACTGTGGAGCTCTTTGGGACTGGGATGATGGTCGCGGTCTTCAGGCAGGTGGGAACTGACTCCAGTGCAAGTGAGGTGGTGAAGATGTCAGCCAGCACCTCACAGAGCTGGTCCGCACATTCCTTCAGAACTTTCCCTGGGATGTTGTCTGGTCCGGTTGCTTTATGAGGATTAATCTTTCTGAGACTGCCTCTCACTTCTGCTGCGGTCACTCTGAGATGCTCTTCATCTGGTGATGAGGTGAGTCTGGTGCTAGCTGGTCTGTTTGGATCATCAAAACGTGCATAAAACTTATTGAGGGCATCAGGCAGAGATGGGTCCCTGGGGCATTGTTTGTTCTTGCCTTTGTAATCTGTTATGCATTTAATACCCTTCCACATGCTCCGTGGGTCTTGTGAGGTGAACTGTCCCTCGATCCTCTGTGCATACGTGGCCTTGGCCTTCTTAATGCCATCCTTCAGTTCTTTCCTGCTCTTTCTCAGCTCCTCTTTATCTCCTGACTTGAATGCAGTGTCCCTGGCTGCTAGCAAGGCGTGAACTTCTTTATTTAACCAGGGTTTCCGGTTCGGGTAAGATTTAACATATTTTTTTATGGATACATTTTCAGAGCATGTACTGATGTAGCCCAGGACTGAGGAAGCATAGAGTTCCAGATCAACTGAGCTTCCATCAGTAGCTGCTTCTCTGAAAACAGACCAGTTTGTCTTCTCAAAACAGTCTCTCAACATGGGGGAACTATCTTGAGGCCAGATTCTTATCTCTCTTTGTTCCGGCTTGGAGCGCCTGAGTGGGGGGAGCTGTCTTGGGGCCAGGATCAGGGAGCAGTGATCGGAAGCTCCGAGCGCTGGGCGTGTCTTCGCCGTGTACGCCCCCTTTACATTAGTGTAGACTTGGTCAAGCGTTTTATCTCCTCTCGTTGCTGTGAAGACGTGCTTATTGAAGGCTGGGAGGGAGACTTGAAGATCTACGTGATTGACGTCTCCGCAAACAATGAAGAGCCCCTCAGGATATTTACACTGCAGCGAGGTGAGTAAGTCATGAATTTCTCCCTGGGCGTCATTAGCATTAGCATCGGGTGCTATGTAAATAACTGTTATTAAAATCACAGCATGGTCGCGAGGAAGATAATGCGGCCGACATCTTACTGTGATCAACTCGACGGCAGCTGAACAAATTCTTTTGATCACAGAACAGTTCGTGCACCAGTCTTTGTGCACGTAAATACAAACACCGCCGCCTCGTGTTTTCCCTGTAGTCTCGGTGCACCGGTCCGTTCTGAAAAAGAGTCTATTATCCAGCTCATAAACAGAGTCTGGTGTATCCTCAGAGATCCACGTTTCCGTGAGGCAGAGCACGGAGCACCTTCTCATCTCCTCCGACGTGGTCACTCTCAAACGAAGTAGATCCATTTTGTTGTCCAGCGAGCGGACGTTAGACAGAAAAAGAGCCGGCATCGGGGGTCTACCGGTTTTAGCGTCTGCCCGCAGTCTCGTCATAATTCCTGCTCGGCAACCTCTCTTCTTTCCTCGTGAGCACCGCTTCCTTTTCTTTCCCCTGGAGCGCGTCTGCTTCCAGAAAGATGATCTTAACAGCTCCAATCTTCCGAGCTCTGATTTGAGTTCGTTGCTGATTTCAGCTGTGCCCTGTGGTAAATCCGCTCCGATTCTTAACAGTTCAGTTCGGCTATAATTCACCCGCAAAAAACGCGCAGAGTCAGGTACAAAAACACTATTAAAATTACTAGAAACTAGGGATGAACCGGGAGCTCGTGAAGCTGCGGCTGCTCTGAGCGCGGCTGTGGCGGTATACAGTATAATGATACATATAACATCATTAGAAAGTATTTTACACGGTACATGGTGATACAAGATGTATTTAGTGGGCAGAACAACTCCGAACGAAAATATCAGCTACCCTCTCCAGTGCCAAACTGCCTCCTTCAAATCTTACACCGCAGGAAAGGAAAGCTAAAACATCACTCAGCCAGGACCAAAATATTACCATTTTACCAGCTGACAAAGGAAGATGCACTGCAGTCCTCAACATGTCTGATTACCAGGAAAAAATAACCACACTACTGAGCGACAGGAATACCTATGAGCCCCTGAAGAGGGACCCAACTAACACCTTTAAAAAGAAAGTCACAGATTACCTGCAAAAACTTGAAAAGGAGAAAACAATCAATTGATCAGTATTATAGATTGTACCCAGGGGAAGCCACTCCCTGTCTGTATGGACTTCCAAAAATACACAAAGAAGATACACCTCTCAGACTCATCGTCAGCAACATGAACTCGGTGACATACAATGTTGCTAAACATCTGGCTGGTATTTTAGCTCCTCTTGTTGGAAACACACCTCATCACATAAAGAACTCCATTGATTTTGCCAACAAAGTCATATGATGCGACTTCTCTTTTCACTTGCATACCGATTTCTGAAGCAGTAGAAACCGTCAAAAAACAACTTCTACAAAACAAGGATTTGGACAAAGGGACCAACCCCCAGACCATATCTGCACCCTGCTGGATCTCTGCCTCTCCACCACTTAATAATAATAATAATAATAAATTCAATTTATACCGCACTTTTCATTAATAAAAATCTCAAAGTGCTACAACAATAAAACAAGTGATAAAATCAAATAAAATCAATAATGATATCAACTAAGATTAAAAACAGAATCATGTGGAGGCAGAATAGGCCTGCTTAAAAAATAAATAAATAAATAAAAACAAGTGATAAAATCAAGTAAAATCAATAATACTATCAACCAAGATCAAAGATAAAATCATGCGGAGGCAGAATAGGCTTGCTTAAAAAGAAAAGTCTTTAAACCGCTTTTAAAGTCAACCAGTGACTGTGGAGCTCTCAGGTAGTCAGGGAGGGAGTTCCATAGGCGGGGGGCAGCCACACAGAATGCCCGGTCTCCCATGGTCCTTAATTTGGTTCGTGGAATGTGAAGTAGATTACTGTTCTGTGATCGTAGAGACCGGGTGGATGAATATGGTGCAAGAATGTCCTTTAGATAGTCAGGTGAAGTTCCGTGTAAGCATTGGTGTGTAATGAGAGCAGTTTTGTACTGAATTCTGTAGGTGACAGGAAGCCAATGGAGGTTATGGAGAATGGGTGTAATATGTTCAAATTTACGAGCTCTCAATAAAATCCTTGCTGCACTGTTTTGAATATATTGAAGCTTCTGAAGATTTTTGCCAGGGATTCCAATAAACAGGGAGTTGCAGTAGTCGAGCCTGGAGGAGACAAAGGCATGGACGAGTTTCTCAGCATCGGAAAAAGTCAGAGATGGGCGAAGTCTGGAGATGTTTCGAAGATGGAAGAAGCAGGTTTTAAACAGATGCTTAATGTGATTTTCAAATGTAAGATGAGAGTCCATTTTTATTCCAAGATTTGTAACAGAGGTGGAGAGGGGGATGTCTTGACCAGAGAAGGAGATTGTTGTTAAAGTTGATGTTTGTACCTGGTGAGGGGTGCCAATCATTATGGCCTCAGTCTTGGAGCAGTTTAATTGAAGAAAGTTCTGATTCATCCATGCCCTTATTTCCTCCAGGCAGGTAGAGAGGGCAGTGAGTGAAGATGGAGATGGGGATGATGAGGATGATCCAGTCCTGATGTAAAGCTGTGTGTCGTCGGCATAGCAGTGAAAAGAAATGTTGAACTGATTAATAATTTGACCTAAAGGCAGCATGTAAAGGGAAAACAGCAGGGGCCCCAGAACTGACCCTTGAGGGACACCACAGGAGACACCGACTGTCTGGGAAGTGGCATTGCCAAGACTAACACATTCCAGCCTATCGGAGAGGAAAGATTTGAACCAGTCCAGGACAGTGTCACAGAGACCGACCTCCACATGAAGACGGTGGAGGAGGATATTATGGTCCACAGTGTCGAAAGCTGCAGTGAGGTCAAGGAGGACAAGGATGGAGGGAGAACCAGTGTCAGCAGCCATGAGGACATCATTTGTAACTCTCAGTAATGCAGTCTCAGTACTGTGAGCTAATCTGAATCCAGACTGGAACTTCTCATACAGAGAGTGTTGCTGTAGGTGGTCCTGCAGCTGAGCAGCAACTGCTTTTTCCAGCACTTTAGACAGAAACGGGAGGTGGGAAATTGGGCGGTAATTAGAAAAAATGTCGGGATCCAAATGAGATTTTTTCAGAAGAGGCCTAATGATGGCAGTTTTTAGAGGCAGTGGAACATGACCAGATTGTAGAGACTGATTTATTATTTGTGTGATTAATGGGCTAATTGCAGAGTGATTGGATTTTATGAGAGATGAGGGGAAGGGATCCAGGGCGTAGGATGAAGGCTTCATTTTCTTTATGATGGCCTCCACCTCACTCTGAACAACTTCGTCAAAGCTGCTCAGGGACCCAGAATGCAGACGGGTAGATGGCACACTGAGAACAGGGAGGTTGTGGAGCTGCGATCTGATAGTGTCAATTTTGTTTTTAAATGATGAATGGAACAGGTCGCATTTTTGAACACATTCCTCAGGAGTTTGTTTAATGGGATTAAGTAGATGAGTTATTGTGGAGAAGAGCTGTTTAGAGTTACCAGGGCAGGTGTTGATGATGTTGGAGTAATACTTGGAGCGTGCTTCTTTAAGAGAATAGGCGTATGCTTTCTGATGTTCTTTGTATGCCTGCTATGATTTTACATGTCTCTCAATAGCACGGCCAGTTGCCTTCATCCTGCGCAGCTCATCGGTGTACCAGGGGGCTGAACGGGAGAAAGACACCAGTCTTGTCTTCAAGTGAGCATGTAGGTACAGAAGCTCTTGGAGAGATCGGTTGTAGTAATCAACGGAGTCATTGGCAGATGAATGATTGACAGCGGTCAGGGCATGAAGATCAGCGGACAGAACATCAGGGGAAATGTTTTTAAAGTCCCTGAACTGGATAGGTCGTTTTGGGTTTGAAGCAGGCGAAGTTGAAGGCACTTCCAGGGAGATGACACTGTGGTCCGAGACACCCAGGTCATATACAGGTAAGTTATTGATGAGTACAGTGTCTGTGATCACCAAATCCAGAGTGTGCCCCCTGTTGTGTGTAGGGGCGTCCACATGTTGGGTGAGATTAAGAGAGTCCAGAAGAGACTTAAAATTTGTTGCCAGCGGGGAAGAGGAATTGTCCATGTGGATATTTAAATCTCCAAGAAAAATAGTTTTTACAGGGGAGGTGCAGAAAAAGGTGAGGAGGTCATGCATCTCAGAGTTAAATGAAACATGCTGTTTGGGAGGTCTATAAATCAATATAACGTTCATCAGGAGTGGTGCATTGAGGTTGAAGGCCAAACTTTCAAAAGAGGAAAAGTCCTGAGAAACCAGATGTGTAAATTTTAAATTATTGCGGTAGATTACAGCCAGACCACCACCGCGGCCAGTGCTGCGGGCTCTCTGCAGATAACTGTATCCAGAGGGACAGGCCTCATTTAGAGAACTGTACATGTCTGGCTGATGCCAAGTCTCTGTAAGACACATGAGGTCCAAGTTCTTCTCCAGAATGTGATCGTGAATTAGGCATGATTTGTTGGATAGTGACTGCACATTGAAAAGTTCTAATTTAATACCAGTTGGTGTAGAAGCCTTTTGAACCGGTTTCAGCAGACTGAAGTCCACTCCACGTTTTCCTTGCCACTTTGTGCGCTGTGGACTACAAAGGACTACAGACGCAGCGTTCTGATGACGTCGTGGAGGTGCGACACATCTCTTGGACGAGACACACGCGATAGACCCAGCCTGCGGCTGCCCAGAGTAGATGGATATCTTCCGAGAGCTTCTGTGGATATTACGAGGTCTACGCAGAAGTCCCAGTTGTTTGATGGTGGAAACAGAAGGTGGAATGGAGCAGTTGTTAAGTCCAAGCAGCTGTGAAGCGGAGTAGGTCAACATTGCGCCCGCCAAGGCGGGGGAAGCTAGCACAGAGCTAGCCGCTAACAGCAGACCCACGGCTCCGAGAGAAATAACCAAGAAGCAGTGAGATGTAACTTGGTTGAGCATATCGTGAAGAGGAGCATAGGAGAAAATCCAGATCAGTCCAGATGACACAGGAGGTTGACAGGTAGCAGGTGAGTGGAACAATAATTGCAGCTACGTAGTTCTTGAAGCAAGTTCGCGCTGGAGTTTGACAGGAGGTAGACAGCCCAAATTCCGGTTAGGAAGTGCTAACTAAGCTGTCCGTAAAGTCCTTATTAAAAAACCACTGAACAAAATAAGTCCAGATAAATGTCCAAAAAATGTCCAAAAAATAGCAACAGTAAAATAACTATTTAGCGTGGAGAAGCGGCGACATCACGCCAGCGTCCTCTCCAGCTGCTCATCAGCCGTCTATCACTTATTTCAAGTTCAATGACAGTTTTTACAGACAGAAGCACGGCTGTGCCATGGGATCTCCGGTGTCACCTATTGTTGCCAACCTCTACATGGAGGAAGTGGAACAGAGAGCCCTAAACTCCTATGAGGGAGCAGCGCCAAGCCAATGGTTCCGATATGTGGATGATACCTGGGTCAAAATCCAAACCAAGGAAGTGGAAGCGTTCACCAGACACATTAACTCGGTTGACAATAACATCAAGTTCACCAGAGAGGATGCAAACGATAACAAGCTGCCTTTTTTGGACTGTTTGGTTCACATGGAAAGAAAGGACAGCCTCAACATTGAAGTTTACAGAAAACCAACCCACACAGACCAGTATCTTCTGTTTGACTCTCACCATCCACTGGAACACAAACTCTTTGTCATCAGAACTTTACAACATCAGGCCAAAGCCAAACACAGCCCCATGAAGACAGAAGGGAAGAAAAAGGAACAGAAACGCATCAAAAAATCTCTCTATACATGTGGATATCCTAACTGGGTTTTTGTCAAGTCCGCGAGGAAATCTACAAAACACAATAATGAATGGAAAAAGGAGAACAGACGGAAAAACATTGTCATCCCTTATGTGGCTGTAGTATCAGAGAATTTCAGAAGGATTTTCAGCAAACACAACATCCCAGTACATTTCAAACCCAGCAGGACTCTCAGACAGAGGCTGGTGCACCCGAAGGACAGAACACCTACACACAAACAGAGTGGTGTAGTTTACGCGGTTCAGTGCAGCGAGGACTGTCCAGACCTTTACATTGGGGAAACTAAACAGCCTCTTCACAGACGAATGTCCCAACACAGGAGAGCAACCTCCTCTGGACAAAACTTGGCTGTTCACCTCCACCTCACGGACAAGGGACACTCATTTGAGGACCAGAATGTGCACATTTTGGACAGAGAACACAGATGGTTTGAGAGGGGTGTGAAAGAGGCAGTTCATGTAAAAAGAGAGAAACCATCTTTAAACAGAGGAGGAGGTCTCAGATTTCAACTTTCAAAAACATGATGCAGTTTTAGGACTGATTCCCAGACGGTTCACACCTGATGGGAGCAGAGTAGCCTCTTCTGTGGTTTAGACTTACAAGGACCTTGGGAAACCCTTACCGTTAAAGGTGTGATTTGGCATTTAAAGCATTGGTGTGATTTGTCATTTTACATACAGTAGGTATGTGTGTGTGTGTGTGTCTCCATCTCAGGTGTATTGTCTCAGAGGTATGTGTGTGTTATCTCAGCCTTCAATTTACATAGGTGTGTGTGTGTGTGTGTGTGTGTGTGTGTGTGTGTGTGTGTGTGTGTGTGTGTGTGTGTGTCAGCTCAGCATTTATAATTTCACTCTTAGTCTGCTCTTAGAATTGAGAAAGCCTTTTGGATGAAGGGCGAAAACGTCTTCTGATACAAATAAAGTCCAGTTGTTTCTGTATTGAACGCCTTTTTTTGATTTTATCATGTCCTGGATGACTGAGAATCGTCACCAGCCTAAATGTCTACATGTGAGAGTGGGCACTGGTCCCAGAGGTGAGAATGATAACACATCCTACCGTGTGCCCACTCCAGACCCTTTATATGCATGTGTTTTGAAAATGTTATAAGTGAGTGTCTAGGTTGTATAATAAAATTGGGGCCCAGGTCTCCATGAACCATGGAGATGGAGGATTCTCCCCGCAGCTCAGTAGTGCACCTGAACCCCAAGGCCCTGTCTGAATGGTTGTGTGATGGGCAGAGGAAGATGTCTGGATGGGGAGGAAGAACTGTGGTGGCAATGACCCCCCAGGGGGCCAGCTCCCCCACTGACCCCAATAGGCACCCCATTCTCCAAGATCTACCTGGGGAGCGAGGCTCCAATACAGACACCTAGGAACAGGTGGCAGCGGCACTGCCAAGGACCAAGGCCACGGAACGGCACATGGCCCCGAGGACTGACCAGAACCAGGGCCAGCGACCCTCCCCCCCACGAAACCATCCAGACCCCCCAACCCATTACCCAGTCCCAACACCCAGCCCCCCAACCAAAGAAGCCACCAAACTTCAACAAGGACAATCAGCCAGGAGTGCCCGAACAGCCACAGATAGTGAACCACGGTGACAAAGAGCCCACCCTCATAAAGGAACCGACCAGTCGACCCACAGCAACACCTACAATGCGAGTACCCTACGCAAGGGAGGGTGCACACCCAACAGGCCCAGACACCCCCAGGCCAAAAGCGCAGAGCCACCCGAGCGAGAGCCCCCATTACACCCAGCCACAGCCCAGAACCCCAGCCAAGCACCAGACCACGGCCACAGCCAGGCAAGAAGATACCCAGGTTGAGTCTACCCATCCCCTCCCATGGCTCACCCTCCCCCCACCAACAGTCTCACTCCCCATGGTAGAGGCCCCAAAGCCCACCAATGCATCGAGGGCCCCCAGGCCAGGGCCAGGCGCCTGCGCATGCACCGTCCTAAGACCCCGACAACATACCCGCCAAGGCCCCCGGGCCAAGCCGGGACCCCAGTCAGGGAGCGACACTCCCACAGAACCCGCACCCACCCCGCACCCACCCAGGAACAGCCAGGTCACCAGGCCAGTAACCTATGTCCACTGGTACAGACTGCCCAGAAGCCCGCATGTAGCCAGCAGAGGTCATTGCCCAGAACCACCAAAGCCACCTCCCTAGTTGGGCGCCACTGCCCCCAGCCCCGATACCCCCCCAACATCAACAACGGTGCCCCACGAGACAAAATTAAAGGGGTTCATCCACCTCCACTACGTGTTGGAGCCGATCAAAGAAGCCCAGAGAGAATGGTCTGATGTGGAGGTACAGGCTGTCTCAAGACTGATGTAATCCAACAAAAGGTCTTTATACTGTTTAATACTAAGAGTATTTTCATTTTTTCCAATTCATGAGTACAGGTTTTTTTGGGCTATAAAAAAGACCCTTTATATGCATGTAAAACCCTACACATTTACCATACCATACCATACCATTTTATTTATAAAGCACTTTAAACAGGAACAAGTCCACCAAAGTGCTGGACAAACAAACACGCAACAGGCAACACATACAATGAAGTACAACACGAAAAACATAAAAACATTGCAGATCATAAATCAAACGATCCAGTACACATCAGCTGGCATTGAAAGCGATGGAGTAGTAGTGAGTTTTTAACCGGGATTTGAAAACCGAGAGGGAGGGGGCCTGTTTGATGAGCAGCGGTAACTCGTTCCAGAGTCTTGGGCCTGCTACAGAGAACGCCCTGTCACCCCTGCGCTTAAGGCGAGTTTCTGGAACTATTAAGAGTACCTGATCCTCTGACCTCAAAGCACGTGGAGGGACATATGGGTGTATCAGATCCGAGAGATAGGCGGGGGCGAGACTGTTCAGCGATTTGTAGACATACATGAGAATTTTGAATTGGATTCGAAGATGAACCGGTAGCCAGTGAAGGGAGGCCAAGACTGGTGTAATGTGCTCTCTTTTGCGTGTGCTGGTTAAAAATCGGGCAGCTGCGTTCTGAACCAGTTGTAATCGTGCAATGGTGGCTTGACTGACGCCAAACAGAAGTGAATTGCAGTAATCAAGCCTAGATGTAATGAATGCGTGAATCACTGTCTCCAGGTGCTTTTTGGATAATATGGGCTTCAGCTTAGACAGACGCCTCAGCTGGAAAAAACAGGATTTGACAATCATGTTTACATGACTGTTGAGTTTCATGGAAGGATCCATTATCACTCCCAGATTTTTGACTTTTTGTTTTTCGGACAGGGGTAGAGCAGACAGGTCAATGCAGTGGTTTGAGGTTGTGTCATTGGGAAGGAACAATATGGCTTCAGACTTCTTATCATTGAAGCTTAAGAAATTTAAAGCCATCCAGTCCCTGATGTCAGCCAGGCAGTCGAGCAGAGGTTGAATAGAGCCTGTACCATTTTGTCTTAGGGGGAAGTAGATTTGACAGTCATCAGCGTAGAAGTGGAAAGGTATATTGTGTTTCCGGAAGATAGCACCGAGTGGCAGCAGGTATAAGGAGAACAAGAGAGGACCCAGGATGGACCCCTGCGGAACCCCCCATTTAAGAGCCGCCACTGCAGAAGTAAAATCATTGATGGACACACAAAAAGACCTGTCAGAGAGGTAGGATCTGAACCAGTTTAGGGCTGATCCTGAGATGCCCACCCACTGCTCCAACCTAGCAATGAGGATCTCATGGTCAATGGTGTCGAAAGCGGATGTGAGGTCCAATAGGACAAGCAGCACAGAGTCACCAGTATCTGTGGATAGAAAGATGTCGTTAAAAACCTTCAGTAGGGCAGTCTCAGTGCTGTGGAGGGATTTGAAGCCAGACTGGAATAGCTCGGGGATAGCGTGATCCTCCAGGAAGCACTTTAGTTGGGACTCAACTATTTTCTCTAGAAGTTTAGAAACAAATGGGAGTCTGGAGACAGGCCTGAAATTGGATAATACTGACGGGTCGAGGTTTGGTTTTTTCAGGAGGGGTTGAACAGCAGCATGTTTTAATGATTTTGGCACCACACCCGAGGATAGACTGCTATTAACAATAGAGAGAATGGAGGGACCTAGAGTGTGAAAAACCTCCTTTAGAAGCCGAGGGGGGACCACATCGAAGGGGGAGCCAGATGGTTTCAGGCTACACATGACCTGCTCTAGAGAGGACAGAGAGACTGGTTCAAAATGGTCAAACACAGCAACAGATTGAGGTGGGATGGATGGATCGT
>JBBPBX010032660.1:0-33742 GCA_038048925.1 Garcialebias charrua
CTGGAGGTGGCAGAGCTCCAGAGATGAGGAGGCCGGGTTGGCGCGGAGCGTGTCCGAGCAGGAGAGTCTCCGTCGGACGCACGAGCTGTGAACGGTGGGCGCTCATCCTGGAGGTGGCAGAGCTCCAGAGATGAGGAGGCCAGGTTGGCGCGGAGCGTGTCCGAGCAGGAGAGTCTCCGTCGGACGCACGAGCTGTGAACGGTGGGCGCTCATCCTGGAGGTGGCAGAGCTCCAGAGATGAGGAGGCCAGGTTGGCGCGGAGCGTGTCCGAGCAGGAGAGTCTCTGTCGGACGCACGAGCTGTGAACGGTGGGCGCTCATCCTGGAGGTGGCAGAGCTCCAGAGATGAGGAGGCCAAGATGGCGCGGAGCGTGTCCGAGCAGGAGAGTCTCCGTCGGACGCACGAGTTAGCGTTCCCCCTGTCAGGTGCACAAGGACCACAGGTTGTTAGTCTATTTTTGGTTGGAGCACCAGTACCACATCTTTTTAGTTGGAGCACCAGGACCATGGAGGTCTGGGCGGCGCGGATCTCTGGTCTTAACCTAGGGAGGGTGCTTAAGTGTGGGTACGCAGGTTCGGTTGGTGCTCAAGGTTCTGGAGGTGGCAGACCTCCAGAGATGAGGAGGCCGGGATGGCGCGGAGCGTGTCCGAGCAGGGGAGACTACGTGGGACACGTAACTTAAGCCCTCCCCTGTTACGCACCAGAGACTGTTAGTCTATTTTTGGTTGGAGCACCAGAACCACAGGTTTTTAGTTGGAGTACCCGGACCACGGAGGTCTGGGCGACGCGGATAGCTTGTCTTAACCCAGGGAGGGTGCTTAAGTGTGGGTCTGCACGTTCGAACGGTGCGCAAGGTTCCTGGTTCTAAGCAGGGAGGGGGCCCAGCTGAGGTTTTACCCGGGTACGGAACACTGAAGGCGGGCATGGTTGGCACTGGGGGTCCCTCCGGGTTCCGGAGGGGGATCGGATGAGCACGTGCCCCGAGAGGAGAACCGGAGCTGGGTAAGTTTTGTCCAGGATCACCGGTGCCCGTGGATCAGGTGTAGCCAGGACTTAGTGCTTACTGCCTGGGTAGAGCTTGTAATGGACCCCCAGGGCTTGCGCGCTGCATATGTAGCCAGGACTAAGTGCTTACTGCCTGGGTTATGGACCTCCAGGGCGTGCGCACTGCATCTGTAGCCAGGACTAAGTGCTTACTGCCTGGGTTATGGACCTCCAGGGAGTGCGCGCTGCATCTCCTTCCAATTTGCATACCGACCTAATCGCTCAACCGACGATGCCATCTCCTCTGCCCTTCACACAGCTCTCACACATCTGGACACGAAGGACTCCTATGTTAGAATGCTGTTCATCGACTTCAGCTCGGCATTTAACACCATCATCCCCCAACAGCTCATCCTTAAACTGGACAGTCTGGGGCTGAACACCTCAATGTGTAACTGGCTGCTAGACTTCCTGACCGGGAGACCACAGACAGTACGGATCGGGAGTAACACATCTAGCACCATCACATTGAACACAGGGGCCCCACAAGGATGTGTGCTGAGCCCCCTTCTATTCACCCTGCTAACACACGACTGCACACCATCGTACAGCTCCAACCACTTCATCAAGTTTGCGGACGACACAACAGTGGTGGGTCTCATCAGCAACAACGATGAGACGGACTACAGGAACGAGGTGAGCCGCCTGGCCTTGTGGTGCGGACACAACAATCTCACTCTCAACGTGGAGAAGACAAAGGAGATTGTTGTGGACTTCAGGAAGAGGGATGCCCAACATGCCCCTCTGACCATCAACAGCACCGCAGTGGAGAGAGTAGACAGCACCAAGTTCCTGGGAGTGCACGTCTCAAAGGACCTGTCCTGGAGCAGGAACACTGCAGCACTGGCAAAGAAGGCTCACCAGCGTCTCTACTTTCTCCGCAAGCTGAAAAGGGCTGGAGCTTCAACCCCCATCATGAGCACCTTCTACAGAGGTGCCATAGAAAGTGTCCTGACCAGCTGCATCACTGTGTGGTTTGGTGCATGTACTGCATCATGCCGCAAGAGCCTCCAGCGCATTGTGAGAGCAGCTGAGAAGATCGTGGGCACCTCCTTGCCCTCACTGCAGGACTTACACAGCAAACGCCTCACTCGGAAAGCCCACCGCATGGCAGGTGATCCCACACACCCACTACACAGCTGCTTCAGACTGCTGCCATCAGGGAGGAGACTGAGGAGTCTCCAGGCTCGAACCAGCAGACTGAGAGACAGCTCTGTTCATCAGGCAGTCAGAATGCTAAACACTCTGCCTGCTCTGCCTCCCCTCCCATTTGAACTGCCTTAACACTAAAACTTTCTCACACATTACCACACAACACAAAGATTTTAACACTAGACTCTGTGTCATCAAACGGGTTAATCACTAAACTCTCGGTCATGTGCTCATACAGTTTGCACTACTTCTCATACTTGCACTAATGTCTGTATTACATCACTGCCTATAATCATAATACTGTTTACATTCTCTGTTTACATTTATTAATACTGTTTACTTTTATTACTACTGCTTACATGTAATTACTACTGTTTACATTTATTTACACTACTCTAATATCTACACCACTGCTGGTACATATACAGTGTGCTCTGAACGGTCTTATTTAGGGATGCCCAATGTGCCTTACTGCATATGCCACTTTTTGCCTCTACAACAACATCAACTACTACCTCATACATATACTGTGTACATTGACTCATACGCTGCTTTGCCACTTTGCAAATGTCAATGCTAGAAACCTTTAGTTTATTTTAGTTATACTTTTTATACTCTTTTTTTATACTAGTATGCAAAAACTCAGGACAATATTATGTTCATTAAATGTTTAATGTTTTAGTTTTAGAGTTGGTGTAAATTTTCATACTCTTATACCACTATGCAAAAAACTCAGGACAGTGTTAGGTTTACTATTTTATGCTTATGTCTATTATTATATGTTTCAGTGTTTCAATGTTTAGATGTTTACTGTTGCACCGAGGGACTGAGAGAAACGCAATTTCGGTCCTGTGTATGTCCTGCACTGTACATATTGCAGATCTGACAATAAAGTTGACTTTGACTTTGATCTGTAGCCAGGACTAAGTGCTTACTGCCTGGGTTATGGACCTCCAGGGTGCACGTGGAGGTGGCCGACCTCGAAAACACCCTTCGGAACGATATCAGAAACCCAGTTTTTAAAACACTTTGGAGAAAATAAATACAGTAAAACAAGTTGAGGAACTGGAGGTCCAGACCTTTTATTTTATTTACACAAGAACATTATTAACAAGTCGGTCGAGCCAGATCCTAGCTCTCCTGCCCGGGCCTTTGCGTGGTCAGCGCCTGGTCGAAGAGGTCCCCGACCCTTCTTGCTCGAACGGTGTCCAGGTTCATCTCGTAGTACTGCTCCGCAGTCTTGCTGTGGTGGCACATGAAGCGAACCACGGTGTCGCGTTCCTCCTGGCTGTGGAAGCTCCTGAGGTGGTGGACCACGGACGTCCGGAGGTCCATGAAGTTGGGCAGTCCTGGAAGGCCCATCTCTCCCCATACCTCCCGGAGACATTTCAAGAGAACCTTGCCCAGGTTTGAACTGGCGTCGTGGAAAAACTTCTCCCCCGGCAGCTCCAGTTCAGCCCTCATGCGCAGCCACCGTTCAGCCCAGGAGAACTCCTCCTGGGTCAGGTAGACCTGTGCCTGACCAAAGCAGCCGTTTGTTTTGTGCTCCTTCACCTGTGGAGGAGACATGCAAATTGGTTAGCTCGCCACCGTGCTCCGCTGGATTTACTGTGCGTTGAGTAGCTCCCAACTTACGTTCACAACAAAGCCCTGGGAATGGTCCCGTGCCTTGGCTTCCTCCACCTCCGACACGGTCATGCCGGCCAGAACGCCTACCCTGTGGCCATAGATAGAGGCGAGGAGGGCGGAGAAGTAACCGTAGAATCGCCGCCTCAGCTCCGTGCTTTCGTCAACTTCCATCTTGTCTGCGTGGGTTGAGAGAGAGGGAGAGGTTTAAATTAAACACATTTGCTCAAAATAGGATGTAGGTAAAAATTCAAGTCTTACCAAGCAGCTCAGGGATTCTGGAGCGGGCCAACTCCTGGCACTTCCCTAGGGTCGGTGCTTCAACGACCTGAGCCAACCTGGCCTCCTTTGCGGTGATCTGGTGCAGGGTCAGCTCTCTGCGAAGCCGCTTGGTGCAGGTCTGGAGCGTCCTCAGAACATTGGTCATCTGGACAGTCGTCAGCCTACATGACTGCGGCGGCGTCTCTGTGAAATATTTTATGAACTTGCTGACGTTGTCCAGGTGGATCTTGACGGTGGTCACCGTTTTTCCCTCCTCCGTCAGCGTGGGTGCCCAACTGCAGAAATACAAAGCCGATTTAAGCCCCATGGGCGCAGCTTCACCAAAGACCCCCGGGGGGGGGTCTTCCTAGATCAGCGCGTACCCAGGGAGTGCGACTCCCTCCTGGGCACAAGTTCACCGAATCACCTCCGGTGAACCTGGAGCGGTCATCTTACCTTTGGATACGTCCGACGTCGTCCAGGAAGAGCCAGCTGCTCAACTGACGACGACCACGCGCCATGTGCCCGAGGAAACGCTGGACCCTTTTGACGTTGCTCCCCTCGTTCTCTCGGCATTTGGAGATCGAACAACCATCGAGCAGATGCCGCCTGTAGTTGTCCATGAATTTGACTGTTGGATAAAACAAGAGCAGGCGTTAAACACACCCAAGCCGCATTTAGAACCAGTTAAAAGGCGCATCTTACCCACAGAGGCCGGAAACTGGGAGTCCGACCGCTGGTCCGAGGGGCCAGGCTCTACCTCGTCCGACCCGGAGGGCTGTGAGCGGGTGGGTGGAGGTGGTGAGCAGGTGGGTGGAGGTGGCTCCTGACCCCCAGTCGAGGGGCCGGGCTCATCCTCGTCCGACCCGGAGGCCTGTGAGCAGGTGGGTGGAGGTGGTGAGCAGGTGGGTGGAGGTGGCTCCTGACCCCCAGTCGAGGGGCCGGGCTCATCCTCGTCCGACCCGGAGGCCTGTGAGCAGGTGGGTGGAGGTGGTGAGCAGGTGGGTGGAGGTGGCTCCTGACCCCCAGTCTCCTCGTCTTCCCCGTGGGTGCCGAAGCCCTCCATAGTCAGGATGGAGCTGACGGGAGGCGCTGGATTCGTCTCCCTGAGAGCCCGGAGGAGCTCGATCGCCTTCGCCCTCCTCACTCCATCCATCAGGCGGCCTTTGGTGGCAAGACTCAGCTCCGGGTGTCCCTGGGACATGTGCTTGCCGAGGTGGGAAGACCGGTAGGGACATGCCTCAACCGGGCACCTGCTACAGCGCACGTTGACCCGTCGACGTGCCACCCACAACAAGATCTTCCTCTCCTCCACATTTACGACTCTGTGCGTTAGGAGCAAATGCATGGCCATGGCCCAATACGCCTTGCTGCAAAGCGGGCATGTGGGAGCCGTCGAACGCGGTGCCATTTCTCCACAAAGCTGCAGAAAGACAAGGTAAAACAATCAGCCCACCGACCGAGATCTCAGGCCGGTTGGTGAGAAGGGTGGACCGCTGCACGTTAAACAGAGACGCATTAAATAAATAAAAAATGTTTTNAGAGCTCCAGAGATGAGGAGGCCGGGTTGGCGCGACGCGTGTCCGAGCAGGAGAGTCTCTGTCGGACGCACGAGCTGTGAACTGTGGGCGCTCATCCTGGAGGTGACAGAGCTCCAGAGATGAGGAGGCCGGGTTGGCGCGACGCGTGTCCGAGCAAGAGAGCCTCTGTCGGACGCACGAGCTGTGAACTGTGGGCGCTCATCCTGGAGGTGACAGAGCTCCAGAGATGAGGAGGCCGGGTTGGCGCGACGCGTGTCCGAGCAGGAGAGCCTCCGTCGGACGCACGAGTTAGCGTTCCCCCTGTCAGGTGCACAAGGACCACAGGTTGTTAGTCTATTTTTGGTTGGAGCACCAGCACCACATCTTTTTAGTTGGAGCACCAGGACCATGGAGGTCTGGGCGGCGCGGATCTCTGGTCTTAACCCAGGGAGGGTGCTTAAGTGTGGGTACGCAGGTTCGCCTGGTAAGCCAGGTTCTGGAGGTGGCAGAGCTCCAGGGATGAGGAGGCCGGGTTCGTGGGGAGCGTGTCCGAGAAGGGGAGGGTGCGTGGGACACGTGGGTCTGCAGGTTCGAACGGTGCGCAAGGTTCCTGGTTCTAGGCAGGGAGGGGGCTCCGGCTGGGGTTTTACCCGAGTATGGAGTACCGAAGGCGGGCATGTTTGGCACTGGGGGTCCGCCGGTTCTGGACCTCCAGGGTGCAGGTGGAGGATCTGCAGCCAGGACCAAGCGCTCCCTCCCTGGGTGAAGTCCCAGGTAGCCCCCCAGGGTGCGTACGGACCAGGCTTCCCCTAACTCTGTGCAACCCATTCCCTAACCTGTCCCCTAACCCCATTTAGGGAAATGTCCGGGACATTTGCCACACAAATGAACTTTTACATGGGAAATGTCCGGGACATTTGCCACACAAATGAACTTTTACATGGGAAATGTCCGGGACATTTGCCACACAAATGAACTTTTACATGGGAAATGTCCGGGACATTTGCCACACAAATTAACTTTTACATGGGAAATGTCCGGGACATTTGCCACACAAATTAACTTTTACATGGGAAATGTCCCTATGTACAGCTGCTCCAAGGAACCACCGGGGTGATTCGGTGAACCCGTGCCAGGGAGCGGAGAACCCATGCTGGGAAGTTACGCTCCGTGAACACCCCCCTGGGTCTCTGGTGAAGGTGTACCCTGGATGGGTTGATCCAGCCTGGAACATTAGTCACACAATTGACCGTTTACATTGGAAATGTCCGGGACATTTGCCACACAAATGAACTTTTACATGGGAAATGTCCCTGTGTACAGCTGCTCCAGGAACCACCGAGGTGATTCGGTGAACCCGTGCCGAGGAGCGGAGAACCCATGCTGTGTAGTTAAGTTCCGCGACCACCCCCCTGGGTCTCTGGTCAAGGTGTACCCTGGATGGGGGTTGACCCAACCTGGGACATTTGCCACACAAATTAACTTTTACATGGGAAATGTCCCTGGGCCCTAGGACATATGGCCGGACGCGTGAATCGGCCGCCTGGAGCACGTTCACCGGGGTGTGGGAGGGTGACGGTGGGTGGCAGCCGGGACCGGCAGTGGAAGTGGATGGTCTGGGTCCCCCCGACGCATCGGAGCATGATAGCCAACCAGGCTGTCCCCAGGAACTGTCCAGGCACTGGGACATATGCAGTCCTCTGTTGCATCCTCCACATCCTCTTCCTCTACTGCATCCTCCACCTCTTGTGCTTCATCCTCTGCATCTTCTACCTCCTTTGCTGCATCCTCTGCTTCCTCTGCATCCTCTGCTGCATCCTTCGCATCCTCTCCCTCCTCTGCTATATCTTCCATCTCCTCTGCTGCATCCTCCACATCCTCCTCCTGTGCTGTATCCTTCACCTCCTCTGTTGCATCCTCCGCATCCTCCATTGCTGTTACATCCTATACCTTCTCTGCTGTATCCTCCATATCCTCTGCTGCATCCTCTTCTACTGCATCCTTCACATCCTCCTCCTCTGCTGCATCCTCCACATCCTCCGTCTCTTCTGCTGCATCCTTCACATCCTTTAACTCCTCTGTTGCATCCTCTGCCTCCTCCACCTCCTCCGCTGCATCCTCTGCATCCTCCACATCCTCCTCTTCTGCTGCATCCTCTGCATCCTACAACTCTGCTGCATCCTCCACCTCCTCTGCTGCATCCTCCACATCCTCCTCCTTTGCTACATCCTTCGCTGCATCCTACAACTCTGCTGCATCCTCCACCTCCTCTGCTGCATCCTCCACATCCTCCTCTGCTACATCCTTCGCTTCATCTGTTGCATCCTCTGCATCCTCCTCGTCTGCTGTATCATCCGCCTCCTCTGCTGCATCCTTCACATCCTCCTCCTCTGCTACATCCTCCTCCTCTGCTACATCCTCTGTATCCTCTTCCTCTGCTGCATCCTCCGCCTCTTGTGCTACATCCTCTGCATCTTCTGCCTCCTTTGCTACATCCTTCGCATCCTCCGCCTCCTCTGTTGCATCCTCTGCCTCCTCTGTTGCATCCTCTGCATCCTTTGCCTTCTCTGATGCATCCTCCACATCATCCCCCTCCTGTGATGCATCCTCTGCATGTTTTGCCTCCTCTGCTTCATCCTCCACATCCTCCTCCTTTGCCACATCCTCTGTCTCCTCTGTTGCATCCTCCATTTCCTTCTCCTCTGCTGCATCCTCCTCCTCCTCTGCTTCATCCTCCACATCCTCCTCCTTTGCTACATCCTCCTTCTCTGCTGCATCCTCCATTTCCTTCTCCTTTGCTGCATCCTTCTCCTCCTCTGCTACATCCTCAACATCTCTTCCTCTGCTGTTTCCTCCGGATCCTCCTCCTCCTCTGCTGTATCATCCACCTCCTCTGTTGCATCCTCCTCATCTGCTGCTTCCTCCGCATCCTCTGCCTCCCCTATTGCATCCACCATATCCTACAACTCTGCTGCATACTCCATCTCCTCTGATGTATCCTATGCATTTTCCTCCTCTGCTACATCCTCTGTATCCTCTTCCTCTGCTGCATCCTCCGCCTCTTGTGCTACATCCTCTGCATCTTCTGCCTCCTTTGCTACATCCTTCGCATCCTCCGCCTCCTCTGTTGCATCCTCTGCCTCCTCTGTTGCATCCTCTGCATCCTTTGCCTTCTCTGATGCATCCTCCACATCATCCCCCTCCTGTGATGCATCCTCTGCATGTTTTGCCTCCTCTGCTTCATCCTCCACATCCTCCTCCTTTGCCACATCATCTGTCTCCTCTGTTGCATCCTCCATTTCCTTCTCCTCTGCTGCATCCTCCTCCTCCTCTGCTTCATCCTCCACATCCTCCTCCTTTGCTACATCCTCCTTCTCTGCTGCATCCTCCATTTCCTTCTCCTTTGCTGCATCCTTCTCCTCCTCTGCTACATCCTCAACATCTCTTCCTCTGCTGTTTCCTCCGGATCCTCCTCCTCCTCTGCTGTATCATCCACCTCCTCTGTTGCATCCTCCTCATCTGCTGCTTCCTCCGCATCCTCTGCCTCCCCTATTGCATCCACCATATCCTACAACTCTGCTGTATCCTCCACCTCCTCTGATACATCCTCTGCCACCTCAACCTCCTCCACTGCATTCTCTGCATCCTCCACATTCTCTTCCTTTGATGCATCCTCTACATCCTCCTCATCTGCTGCATCCTCCACATCCTTTGCCTCCTCTGTTGCATCCACTACATCCTACAACTCTGCTGCATACTCCATCTCCTCTGATGTATCCTATGCATTATCCTCCTCTGTTGCATCCTCTGCATCCTCCTCATCTGCTACATCATCCGCCTCCTCTGCTGTATCCTCCACCTCCTGTGTTGCATCCTCTGCATTTTCTGCCTCTTCTGCTATATCCTCCTGATGCTCTGCCTAATCTGCTGCATCCTCTACATCTTCTACCTCCTCTGCTGCATTCTTTGCATCCTCCACCTCCTCTGCTACATCCTTTGCATCCTCCATCTCCTCTGCTGCATCCTCCGCCTCATCTATTGCATCTTCCACATCCTCTTCCTCTGTTGCATACTCTGTATCCTCTTCTTCTTCTGCATCCTCTGCCTCCTCTGATACATCCTCCATATCCACCTCCTCTGCAGAATTCTCTGCCTTCTATGTTGTATCCTTTGCATCATCCTCCTCTGTTACATCCCCCGCATCCTCTGCTGCATCCTACTCCTCTGTTGCATTCTCTGCATCCTCCCCCTCCTCTGCTATATCCTCCACCTCCTCTGTTGCATCCTCTGTTGTATCTTCCACCTCATCTGCTGCATCCTTTGCTACATCCTCTACCTCCTCTTTTGCATCCTCTACTGCATCCTCTGCCTCCTGTGCTGCATCCTTCGTTGCATCCTCAGCCTCCTCTGCTACATTCTTTGTATCGTCTGCCTCATCTGTTGCATTCTCCACCTCCTCCGCCTCCTCCTCTGCTGTAGCCTCCACAACCTGTCCTCCTTTTGTTATATCCTCCGCATTCTCCCCCTCCTCTGCTGTATCCTCCATCTCCTCTGCTGCATCCTCCACGTCGTCCTCCTCCTCTGTTGCACCCTTTTCCTCCTCTGCTGCATCCTCCACATCCTCATCCTCTGCTACATTCTTTGCATCCTATTCTGCATCCTACTCCTCTGCTACATCCTCTACACCATCCTCTACATCCTCCACATCCTCCTCTTCTGTTGCATCCTCCACCTCCTCCTCCTCTGCGGTATCCTCCGCCTCCTTTGCAACATCCTCTGCCTCCTCAACCTCCTCTGTTGCATCCTTCACATCCTCCTCTTCTTTTGCATCCTCCACATTCTACAACTAAGTTACATCCTCTACCTCATCTGTTGCATCATCTGCATCCTCTTCCTCTGCTACATTCTCCATATCCTTTGCTGCATCTTGTACATCCTCCTCCTATACAAACTCATGTTCGTGCTGCTGTTTATTCCCACTATATTAGGCTTAGTGTATTACTAGTTGATGTTTTTCTTAGTTAAATCTAGATGTTATTACTGTTTTTCTCTTTCCTTTGTTGTTGGATGTAACTGGGACCTCGTGTACATAATCTCGTTTTCATCACATGTACCACATGCGGTGCAAATGACAATAAAGACTCTCTGACTCTCTGACTCTGACTCTGACTATGCTGCATCATTCGCCTCCTCTGCTATATCCTCTGCATCTTCCTCATCTGCTACATCATCCGCCTCCTCTGTTGCATCCTCTGCCTCCTATGTTGCATCCTCCACCTCCTCTGGTGCATCCTCCACCTCCTCTGCTGCATCCTTCACATCCTCCTCCTCTGTTGCATCCACCGCATCCTTTTCCACTGCTGCATCCTCCGCCTCTTATGCTGCATCCTCTGAATCTTCTGCCTCCTCTACTGCATCTTCTGTATCCTCTGCCTCCTCTGCTGCATCCTATGCATCCTCCACCTCTTCTGCTGCATCCTCAGCCTCCTCTGCTGAATTCTCCAAATCCTCCCTCTACTCTGCTGCATCCTTCACATCCTCCTCCTCTTCTACATCCTCCTCCTCTGCTGCATCCTCCACATTATCTTCCTATGCTGTATCCTCCGCCTCTTGTGTTGAATCCTCTACATCTTCTACCTACTCTGCTGTATCCTCCACATCCTCCTCCTCCTTTGCTGCATCCTCAACATCCTCTTCCTCTGTTGCATCCTCCACCTCTTGTGCTTCATCCTCTGCATCTTCTGCCTCCTTTGCTGCATCCTCTGCATCCTCTGCTGCATCCTCCGCATCCTCCTCCTCTGTTGCACCCTTTTCCTCCTCTGCTGCATCCTCCACATACTCATCCTCTGCTACATTCTCTGCATCCTATTCTGCATCCCACTCCTCTGCTGCATCCTCTACAGCATCCTTTGCATCCTCTACATCCTCCTCCTCTGCTACATCCTCCACCTCCTCCTCCTCTGCGGTATCCTCCATATTCTCTGCCTCCTTTGCAGCATCCTTTGCATCCTCCATATCCTCCTCCACTGTTGCATCCTCCACATCCTACAACTCTGTTGCATCATCCCCCTCCTGTGCTGTATCATCTGTATGTTTTGCCTCCTCTGTTGCATCATCCTCCTCTGCTACATCCTCCGCCTCCTCTGCTGTATCCTCCTCCTCTGTTGCATCCTCCACATCCTATTCCTCTACTGCATCCTCCACCTCTTGTGCTTCATCCTCTGCATCTTCTGCCTCCTTTGCTGTATCCTCTGCTTCCTCTGCATCCTCTGCTACATTTTCCGCATCCTCCCCCTCGTCTGCTGTATCCTCCATCTCTTCTGCTGCATCCTCCACATCCTCCTCCTCTGTTGCACCCTTTTCCTCCTCTGCTGCAACATCCACATCCTCATCCTCTGCTACATTCTCTGTATCCTATTCTGCATCCTACTCCTCTGCTGTATCCTCTACAGCATCCTTTGCATCCTCCACATCCTCTTCCTCTACGGTTTCCTCCATATCCTCCATCTCCTTTGCAACATCCTTTGCCTCCTCAACCTCCTCCGCTGCATTCTTTACATCCTCCACATCCTCCTCCACTGTTGCATCATCCACATCCTACAACTCTGTTGCATCCTCCACCTCATCTGCTGCATCCTCTGCATCCTCCTCCTCTAATGCATTCATCGCCTCCTCTGCTGTATCCTCTGCATCCTCCTCATCTGCTACATCATCCGCTTTCTCTGTTACATCCTCTGCCTCCTCAACCTCCTCCGCTGCATTCTTTACATCCTCCACATCCTCCTCCACTGTTGCATCCTCCACATCCTACAACTCTGTTGCATCCTCCACCTCATCTGCTGAATCCTCTGCATCCTCCTCCTCTAATGCATTCATCGCCTCCTCTGCTGTATCCTCTGCATCCTCCTCATCTGCTACATCATCCGCTTTCTCTGTTGCATCCTCTGCCTCCTATGTTGCATCCTCCACCTCCTCTGTTGCATCCTCCACATCCTCAACCTCCTCTTTTGCATCCTTCACATCCTCCTCCTCTGCTGCTGCATCCTCCTACTCCTCTGTTGCATCCTCCACCTCCTCTTCCACAGCTGCATCCTTTGCCTCTTGTGCTACATCCTCTGCATCTTCTGCATCCTCTGGTGCATCCTCCGCATCCTCCGTATCCTCCGCCTCCTCTGTTGCATCCTCTGCCTCCTCTATTGTATCCTCTGCATCCTCTGCCTCCTCTGCTGCATCCTCCGCCTTCTCTCCTGCATTCTATGCATCCTACCTCTACTCTGCTGTATCCTCCATCTCCTCTGCTGCATCCTCCGCATCCTCCGCCTCCTCTGCTGCATCATCCGCATCCTCCTCCTTTGCTACATATTCGGCTTCCTCTGTTGTATCCTCCGCATCCTCCACTGCTGCTAAATCCTCTGACTTCTCTGCTGAATCATCTACATCCTCTTCCTCTGTTGCATCTTCCATATCCTCTGATGTATCCTCCTCCTCTGCTGTATCCTTTGCATCCTCCTCTTCTGTTGCATCCTCCGTATCCTCAACATCCTCTTCCTCTACATTTTATGCCTCTTCTGCTACATCTTCCGCATCCTCTGCCTAATCTGTTGCATCCTCTACATCTTCTACCTCCTCTGTTGCATTCTCTGCATCCTCTGCTTCGTCTGCTGCATCTTCCGTATCCTCTGCCTCATCTGTTGCATCTTCCACATCCTTCTCCTCTGCTACATTCTCTGCATCCTTTGCTGCATCCTCTACATCCTCCTCCTGTGTTACATCCTTCGCCTCCTCTGCTATATCCTCTGCATCCTCCTCATCTGTTACATTATCCGTCTCCTCTGTTGCATCCTCTGCCTCCTGTGCTACATCTTTTGCATCCTCTGCCTCATCTGTTGCATCTTCCACATCCACTTCCTCTGCTACATCCTCTGTATCCTTTTCCTCTGCTGTATCTTCTGCCTCCTCTGATGCATCCTCCGTATCTGCCTATTCTGCAGAATTCTTTGCCTTCTCTAATGCATCCTTTGCATCCTCCTCCTCTGTTGCATCCCCTTATCCTGTGATGCGTCGTCCTCATCTGTAGCATCCTTTGCATCCTCTGTTGCATCCTACTCCTTTGTTACATTCTCTACATCCTCCCTCTCCTTTGCTGTATCCTCCGACCTCCTCTGTTACATCCTTTGCCACATCCTCCACCTCCTCTGCTACATCCTCTGCTGCATCCTCTGCCTCCTCTGTTGCATCCTCTACTGTATCATCCGTCTCCTCTACTGCATCCTCTACTGTATCCTCCGCCTCCTCTGTTGTATCCTCCGCATTATCCTTAGCTTCTTCTGCTGCATTCTCTGCATCGTCTGCCTCATCTGTTGCATCTTCCACCTCCTCCGCCTTCTTTACTACATCCTCCACGACCTCTCCTCCTCTTCTACACACTCTGCATCCTCCGCCTCCTCTGTTGCAACCTCCGGATCCTTTGCATCCTCCTCTTCTGCTGCATCCTCTGCCTCCAATGCTGCATCCTCTGAATCTACCTCCTCTGTTGCATCCTCCGCATCCTCTTCCTCTGTTGCATCCTCTGCCTCTTAAGCTGCATCCTCTGTATCTTTTGCCTCCTCTGCTGCATCCTCTGCATCCTCCGTATCCTCTTCTACATCCTCTGCCTCCTTTGTTGCATCCTCTGAATTCTCCTCTGCTGCTGCATCCTTTGCCTTCTCTGTTGCATCCTCCACATCCTCCTCCTCTGCTGCATCCTCTGCATGTTTTGTCTCCTCTGCTGTATCCTCCACATCCTCCAAAAATGCTCCCGGTAGGTCTGGATGGTGCCTTGCAAGGTAGGTTACCACTACCGGTGTATGAATGTCTGAATGAATGGATGGAAGGTTGGTATTATAAAGTGCTTTGGGGCTCCTCACAGGAGCTTGGAAAGAACTATATAAATAAGCTCCGTTTACCATCCTCCTTCTTTGCTACATCCTCCGCATCCTCTGTTACATCCTCTATTTCCTCCTCCTCTGTTGCATCCTCCTCCTCCTCTGTTGTATCCTCCACATCCTCCGCCTTCTCTGTTGCATCTTATACCTCCTCTGTTGCATCCTCTGTATCCTTTGCCATCTCTTCTGCATCCTCCACATCCTCCTTCTCTGTTACATCATCCCCCTCCTGTGATACATCCTCTGCATGTTTTGCCTTCTCTTCTTTATCCTCCATATCCTCCTCCTTTGCTACATCCTCCACCTCCTCTGTTGCATCCTTCATTTCCTTCTCCTTTACTACATCTGCATCCTCCTCTGCACCTTCCTCCTCTGTTGCATCCTCCACATCCTCTTCCTTTGCAGTTTCCTTCGGATCCTCTCTCTCCTCTGCTGTATCCTCCACCTCTTCTGCTGCATCCTCCACATCATTTAACTCCTCTGTTGCATCCTCTGCCTCCTCCACCTTCTCCATTGCATCCTTTGTATCCTTCACATCCTCTTCTTCTGTTGCATCCTTCGCATCCTATAACTCTGCTGCATCCTCCACTTCCTTTGCTACATCCTCCGCATCCTCTGTTACATCCTCTATTTCCTCCTCCTCTGTTGCATCCTCCTCCTCCTCTGTTGTATCCTCCACATCCTCCGCCTTCTCTGTTGTATCTTATACCTCCTCTGTTGCATCCTCTGTATCCTTTGCCATCTCTTCTGCATCCTTCACATCCTCCTTCTCTGTTACATCATCCCCCTCCTGTGATACATCCTCTGCATATTTTGCCTTCTCTTCTTCATCCTCCATATCCTCCTCCTTTGCTACATCCTCCACCTCCTCTGTTGCATCCTTCATTTCCTTCTCCTTTACTACATCTGCATCCTCCTCTGCACCTTTCTCCTCTGTTGCATCCTCCACATCCTCTTCCTTTGCAGTTTCCTTCGGATCCTCTCTCTCCTCTGCTGTATCCTCCACCTCTTCTGCTGCATCCTCCACATCATTTAACTCCTCTGTTGCATCCTCTGCCTCCTCCACCTTCTCCATTGCATCCTTTGTATCCTTCACATCCTCTTCTTCTGTTGCATCCTTTGCATACTATAACTTTGCTGCATCCTCCACTTCCTTTGCTGCATCCTACACATCCTCCTCCTCTGTTGCATCCTTCGCCTCATCTGTTGCATCATCTGCATCCTCCTCGTCTGCTGCATCATCCGTCTCCTCTGATGCATCCTTCAATACTTATGTGAATGGCTTGTGCCCGTCTCGTACATTCTGGTGCCCATGACCGTGCCCCTCTGGTACCGTTCTATGCCCATTGACATAGAACGGCACCACATGGGCACGGCCAATACTTAATAATGTGAATACCTATGTGAATGGCTTGTGCCCGTCTCGTGCCTTCGCGTAAGAAGGTCGTACAAACATGGGCCTTATACCATTGGAAAGGTATGCTCAAGAGCAATTCAAAGAGACCAGTTTCAGCTCTATGTGATATTTCTAAGAGGGCCTAGAGCCTTCCAAATTAAAAAGGTCAAAAGGTCAAGGAAAATGCGTATTGACCCCAAACACACAGGACACAGTCAAGGTGATACGCTTATCAGGACCTGTGAATTTCAGCTCTTTGCAAGGTTCCTAAGTAGGTCAACATGCCTTCCAAAATGACAAGGTCATAAGGTCAGTACATTTTTGCCCATAACTTCACGTAGGAAGGTCGTACTAAGACAAGCCATACACCGTCGGAAAGGTTTCGATGAGCCGGATCTGAAAATGTGAGCCCCGCGAGGATACATAGTTTCCCCAAGTAGGGAGAGAGTTTTATCAATTCACATTGGTATTTCAATATCACAAAGTATTGATCGTACCTATCTCGTACCGTTCTATGCCCATGAGCATAGAACGGTCCCACATGGGCACGGCCGATACTTTTTAATGTGAATACCTATGTGAATGGCTCGTGCCCATCTCGTTCCTTCTGGTGCCCATGACCGTGCCCCTTTGGTACCGTTCTATGCCCATGGGTATAGAACGGCACCGCATGGGCACGGCCAATACTTTATAATGTGGATACCTATGTGAATGGCTCGTGCCAATCTCGTGCCTTCTTGTGCCAATCTCGTGCCTTCTGGTGCCCATGACCATTCAGAAAATGTCAACAACATGTGACGTACGGTGTCACATGTGCTACAACTTGCTTAGCAATATCAGTTGTCACCTAAAGAGTTCACATAAAGTTAACAACATGGAGGATAGAAAAATACTGGTCAACTGGGCATCAGGTCACATCAATGCTCGCCGGCTATTGTCCCTGCAATGTACTAGGGTGCCCATACAAGCTTGGCTAACATCTGGACATGCATATCAACGATACACACTGCAAGCTGTCTGTCGAGGAGCGGGCTAGGATGTTAAGTCAGGCAAAGTCCCTCAAAGCTCTGGAGATCCTTGCAAAGCTACGAGCATCTGGGCCGGACCCAGAGATGCAATCTAACTTTGATGTAGAGGACCCACTCTGATCCTAGCTGAGATAGGAGATCAAGAAGTGGGAGAAGCAGTTCCGGCCTCCCCCAACCAGATTGTAGAACTCCTGAGTGCGTAGACATCGTGAAAGGGTAAGCACCTCACTTTTAGTCATCATTAGCACATTTTATGAACGGACATGGCAGGTGACAGACTCCACATGATGAGGATCTGAGTCTAGCAGTGAAGCTCTAGTAAACATGTCACCATTTAAATTTTTGCTTATTTACCTTCATGCATGTCTCCATCAAAGGTTCTCCCTCTCTTTCTCTCTCCCTATCCATCCCTCTCAGGTGATTGGGGAGGAGGAGCAAGGTAGCTGTTGTGTCTTTACTCTAACAAAGTATATTTTAAAGATGAAAGAATAATCCACTCGGTTATGGAAAAGAACGTGACTTTACTTGTCTTCAACTGGTCTCAACATTACATACACAAAACTCTACGCCGGCAGATCACCTCTAGGTAACCCAGCAACTAAGGGAGTGGTTCCGCTGAAGTAAATAGTTCCGCTGTAATACACTACACTCCTCCCCTTTTAGAACAATGCTACGTAACTAAAATAACATATAACATAGCTAATGCATTAAACACAACTTGTCATTCAGTTGACAAACATTGAAACACCTTCCTTTAAAAAATAAAAATAAAAATAATATATATATATATATATATATTTTTTTTTAATCACACAAGTCCCATAAGTGAAACTCATAAGTCTAATCTTTTCGGGGGTACCCTGAGTCGTTCAGGGTTACGCCTGGGAACCTGTGGCGTGCTCTCGGTAGGGGGCACTTCCTCTGCAACTGTGGGTGTCACTGTGCTGAGGTCAGAGTTGGTTCCAGGATCAGGTGGACGTGCTGGTTGCTCTGGTGTCTTTGGTTGAGCATTTAACAGCTGATCCACATGGCGTCTCCAGGTATGGTCTCCAGTGTCCACCTCATACATCAGAGGGCCGCTCCTAGTGATGATCTTTCCAGGCGTCCACTTTTCCCCTCGGTAGTCACGTGCCAGAACCTGCTGTCCCACGTCGAAGCTTCTTGGCGGTTCATCCGAAAAGCTGCTGAACTGTTTGTTCTGCACTTCTCTCCTCAGGTTTGGCTTTAGAAGGTCAATGCGAGATCTGAGCCGTCTGTTCATAAACAGCATTGCAGGTGTCTGATTGGTTGTTGCATGGACAGAGTTGCGGTACACAAAGAGGAAATTGTCAATTTTGTGTTGAAGAGAGATGTCTTCTTTTATCGTTGCTTTTATGGACTTTTTGAATGTTTGTACGAACCGTTCTGCTAATCCGTTTGTTGCTGGATGGTGAGGTGCTGACTTGAAATGCTTGATACCATTCTTTTTCATGAAGTTTTGGAATTCCTCAGAAGTAAACTGTGGGCCATTGTCACTCACAATTTGTTCAGGAAGGCCATACCTGGCGAAGATGGTTCTCAGAACAGATATAGTCTTTTCTGATGTTGTTGAGTTCATTTGGACTACTTCTGGCCACTTAGAGTGAGCATCCACAGCTATAAGAAACATAGAGTTCATGAACGGGCCAGCAAAATCGATGTGCACTCTCTGCCAGGGTGCAGACGGCCATTCCCACGGGTGAAGGGGAGCCGGTGGCGGTGCGTTTTGAACGCTCAGACACCCTGGACATGTTTTGGTGATGTCCTCAATCTGTTTATCTATTCCTGGCCACCAAACGTAGCTACGGGCCAGACTTTTCATCTTCACAGTACCTACGTGAGCCTCATGCAGACTGTCCAACACTCTGGTGCGAAGCTTGGAGGGAACCACCACACGTGATCCACACATCAAGGTTCCCAGGCAAACTGACAGTTGATCACGTCTTGCTGAAAACTCTGGGAAACAGGTATTCCCATGGGTAGGCCAGCCTTGTACTGTTATGTCGTACACCTTGGACAGTGTTGGGTCATTCCTCGTTTCTCTTCGTATCATGTCATTCGTAACTGGCAGCTGGTCTACCAGTGTTGTGTAAAACATTTCTACCGGGTCACCTGTTGACGACGGTTCCTCCACAGATGTTGACAGGGAGAGGCATGACAAACCATCAGCATTGCAGTGCTGTTTAGTTCTCTTGAACTCAAAGTCATATGAGTGTGCTCCTAAGAACAGGGTCCATCTCTGTAGTCGCGCAGCTGACATTACTGGGACTCCTTTTCGTGGATTAAATATAGACACTAGGGGCTGATGATCAGTCACTAAGGTGAACCTTCGGCCATAGAGGTAATGGTGGAACTTTTTCATCCCCCATACTAGGCTAAGGGCCTCCTTGTCTATCTGTGCATAGTTGCGTTCGGCACTTGACAGGGACCTTGAAGCGAATGCAATTGGGCGTTCAAGTCCATTATCCAACATGTGCGACAGTACTGCTCCGATGCCGTACGGGGATGCATCACATGCTAGACGGATGGGTCTGGATGGATCGTAGTGGGTAAGTAGCTCATCAGATGTTATTAGTCTCTTTGTTTCTGTGAAAGCCTTTTCACATTTTTCTGACCAATGCCATTCCACTCCTGTCTGTAACAGTGCATTTAGTGGATACAGCACTGAGGCAAGGTTGGGTAGAAACTTGTGGTAATAGTTGACGAGACCCAGGTACGATCTGAGTTGTGACACATTTTCAGGTTTCGGTGCTTTCAGCACCGCCTCAATTTTCTCTTGTGACTTGTGCAAGCCGTGTTTGTCAATGACATGTCCGCAGTAGGAGATTTCACTTTTGAAAAACTCACATTTCTCTCTCTTTGCCCGTAGGCCATACTCATTCAGCCTGGTGAGTACTTTGCTCAGATTTTGGAAGTGAGCATCATCATCTTTTCCTGTTATGATAATGTCATCCAGGTAGCATTGTGTTCCAGGTATGTCCTGAAGCACCTGATCCATGGCCCTTTGCCAGATGGCTGGGGCTGAAGCAACACCAAACACAAGCCGATTGTATTGGTAAAGTCCCTTATGAGTGTTTATGGTTAAGAACTTTTTGCTTGACTCCTCCACTTCCATCTGGAGATAGGCTTGTGACAAGTCAATCTTTGAAAACTTCTCCCCACCAGCCAAGGATGAGAAGATGTCCTCTATTCGTGGAAGGGGGTACTGCACCGTGCGCAGCACCGGGTTGATGCTCACTTTGAAGTCCCCACATATACGCACTTCACTTTTTCCTTTCTTCATCACCGGAACAATGGGCGTAGCCCAGTCACTCCAGTCGACCTTTGAAAGAATGCCGGACGTCTCCAAATTTTGCAGTTCAGCATCTATCTTGGGACGTAAAGCATATGGCACCGGGCGCGCCTTGTGGAACCTTGGGTTGGCATCTTTGTCCAGTTCAATTTTTGCTTTTAGGTGTTTTAGTTTACCAATGCCTTTCTCAAACACGTGTGCATTAGCCTCCAATAACTGTAGCAATCTCTGCTCAAACCCTCTGGTAGAGCTCTTAAGGTCTGATGAGATATTCAGGGCTTTTATTTCATGCCAGTCAAGTTGAATTTTTCTCAGCCATTCACGTCCTAGTAATGCTGGGCCTTTGGTTTTCAAAACATAGAGCTCTAGCTTGTGTGTTTGGTCACCATAAACCACATCCACTTTAAGTTTCCCTTTTGGTGACACTTTTTCACCTGTGTAGGTTTTTAACATCACTGATGTCTTTTTCAGTGGTATGTGGGACAGCAACCTGTTATAATCGGTTTCAGAGATCACTGACAAGGCTGAACCTGTGTCCAGTTCCATCTTTAGAGTCACTCCAGACACTTTAGTTGTGATCCATATTATTTCCCTGTCTTCTTTGTTAATGTTATGCAGCTCTAAGCATGACAGTTCTTCATCCTCACTGCTGTTTGTGTTGTCAGGATGTTCTGTAACTTTGTGCATTTCATTTGTTTTGACCCTTGATTTAGGTTTAAAGCCTTTTTCTTTTCCAGTTTTTCCTTTTTGGGTATCGATTTGGGTTGATTTGCATACCCTTTCTATGTGACCTTGTTTGTGGCATTTCCTGCATGTCTTTTCTCTGAACCAGCAGTCGTTTGCATTATGCGAGGATTTACCACACCTGTAGCATTTTTGTTTTCTTCCATTTAAAGACATTTGATGCACTTCATTTTCTAAGCTTTTATTTTGTAGCTCTGATGCACCTTTAGCTGCTGTTTCCATTGAGATAGATATTTCAAGTGCTTTCTTCAAATCTAGCTCTTTTTCAGACAGTAGCCTTTTTTGTGTGCTTGTACAATGCATGCCACATACTAATCGATCTCTCAAGGCATCATCAAGTCCAGTTTTAAAGTCACAATGCTGCGAGAGTTTGCGCAGTTCAGCCATATACTCAGATATGCTTTCATCTTTCATTTGATTCCTTTTATGAAATCTGAATCTTTCTGCTATCACTAGCGGTGCGGGATTCAAATGTCTCTGCAATGTATCAACAATGTCTTTATATGACTTGCTTGAAGGTTTAGCCGGGCTCAGGAGATTACGAAGTAGATTGTATGTTTTAGCTCCCATTAGACTGAGGAGGACTGAACTTTTTTTTTCATCCTCAATATAATTAGCGTCGCAGAACAACTCCACTCGCTCTATGTATGATTCCCAGTCTCCACTTGAGCTATCAAACTCTTCTACTTTTCCAACGGAAGCCATTTCAGTTTGCAGTTACTCACGGATCCGTTGCTAGGTTACGGTTTGTCTCCTGCGCTGTCAAGTTTTTTTTTTTTTTTTTTTCTTCCCTCCGCCGGGTCAAAACTCACTCCGTGCAGTAGTTTGGGGTCCAGAATACTCGTCGCCAATTTGTTGTGTCTTTACTCCAACAAAGTATATTTTAAAGATGAAAGAATAATCCACTCGGTTATGGAAAAGAACGTGACTTTACTTGTCTTCAACTGGTCTCAACATTACACACACAAATCACTACGCCGGCAGATCACCTCTAGGTAACCCGGCAACTAAGGGAGTGGTTCCGCTGAAGTAAATAGTTCCGCTGTAATACACTACAGTAGCAGTCCTACCATTGCCAGCACTAGCTTAAGGACTCTCACCTACACTTCCAGATCAAAAGCATCCACTCCCATCCCCAGTAGCTCCAGAGCATTCACTCCCATCCCTAGCAACTCAAGAGCACCCACACCCATCCCTAGCCATAGGTCACTCCTATGGTCTGCAAGACCCCCTGAAGCCTCTCTCAGGCTTCGTTTCCGGCCTTCTGCGTCTGGTATATGGAACGGTACCAGGGGGTCAAGGGAGTGCATTTGGCTCCAGAACTGGGTGTGTAAAGGCTAATTTCCAGCAAACTGTGTTTGGCCTCCAAGGACAGGTTTAGAGCATGAAAAGTAGCCCCCTCTTTCTTGACCTTTTATCTCCTGGACCCCCAGAACCCCAGAAATTGCACCCTGAGTTCTGCAAGAAAAAGGGTCACAAAACGGAACTAGACAGTCACCAGCTGTACTTTCAATGAGGTGACCTCGGGCCTTATACTTCGGAATACGTTTGGGTCCCGTGATTCGCATAGGAACCTTCGATCTGGGCAAGCTTGATGCCGTTGGAAAGGTCTTTTTAAGACGAAGAGAATGAGCCCAAGCTTGTCTTGATGACCCCTTTCTATGTCCTACAATTAACCCGCAAAATTGGAGCTGTAGGCCCATTGACTTACATTGCCCATTGACTTACATTGCGTTTAGGTCTGTGTTCATCAGGCTGCCACGGGCCACAGGAATAGACCAGAGCCATATATCTATAGAATCTGGTAGAAACGGTTGTGCTCAAGAGATCCTGTGGATTTGTTGGTGCTAGGTCAAAGTTAAGGTACCTTGATTAACTTTTGAACAAGTGGAGGCCTGTGGAAAATTCTTACCCTTTTTTTACACCTTCTGCAGCCTGTATCTCCAAGTAGGAAGCAAGGAACTGCACCAAATTTGCTGGAGATGTAGACCCGGAGAGGCCGCATCTACTCTGAAAATCTGGGCTTCCTACGAGCAGGGTAAGATCCCCAAATGGCCCTCAAAGTCCGGTCAGTTGTATTTTTTGTGAGAAATAGTGTTACAGAAAAAAATCATAACTCAGGATCCCGAAGTCTTGGAGACTCCAGATTTGAATCACATGTACATAGAGTAAGCCCTAAAGGAGTGTGAGAATTTTGTGCACGTACGTGCATGGGAAGAGGTCCAAATTTACAAAAGAAATTCAGAAAATGGAGTTTTTAGGGACCAAAACTGTTTAAGTTCCTAACTTGGGGCCGGAAGCGTTTAGGGACCCCAGATTTGAGGTGTCAACATTGGGGAGAGGGTGGAACACATCTATCTTGTCATTTTTTTATGACTATTTTTTCATGATTCCAGCCTTGGGTCACGAAATAGGTAAGGTTCATATTCCGACAGTGTTTTGCAAGGGTCAGATGACAATCCCAATTCATTCTTTTAGAAAGGTGTTAGGAGGCTGATTTTTGAGTCTGTTGTTCTCGGGCTCAAGCCAAACGCGTGCAACTTGGTCCCATGTACCTCGGACCACTGGGTCCCCCATAGCGGCCCCCCAAAAGCTGGAAAAGGCCTAAAAATCTAGGGTTTATATTTTTTGAAACGTCGGTCCGATTTCCACCAAACCTACATGGATCTTCACGTCTCGGGGCCTTGTTTAACATATGTCAGATCCAGGGACCCCTACAGGTCCAACTTTTTTCAGGATTCTCGTTAAGCAACGGGACCAAGACGGTTGGGTTTGGGAAGTAAAACTATGTGTGGTTATCTATTTTGATGGTAAAATTTGTGTTTCGGGGATCCTTGGGACATAGCAATTTATGTTGCAATGTAACCCTAAGGGGCACAAGTCAACCATAAGGGGTACGACCCATACGTGACAATGTACCCCTAAGGGGCACAAGTCAGCCATAAGGGGTACGGCCAATACATCACAATGTAATCCTAAGGGGCACCAGACAACCATAAGGGGTACTGCCCATACGTTACTATAAGGGGTACCAGAAGGCACGAGACGGACATGGTCAATACTTTATCAATTCACATTGGTATTTCAATATCACAAAGTATTGACTGTGCCCGTCTCGTACCGTTCTATGTCCATGAGCATAGAACGATCCCACATGGGCACGGCCAATACTTTATAATGTGAATACCTATGTGAATGGCTCGTGCCCGTCTCGTGCCTTCTGGTGCCCATGACCATGCCTCTCTGGTACCGTTCTATGCCCATGGGCATAGAACGACACCACATAGGCACGGCCAATACTTTATAATGTGAATAAATATGTGAATGGCTCGTGCCCGTCTCGTGCCTTCTGGTGCCCATGACCATGCCTCTATGGTACCGTTCTATGTCCATGGGCATAGAATGATACCACATAGGCACGGCCAATACTTTATAATGTGAATAACTATGTGAATGGCTCGTGCTCGTCTCGTGCCTTCTGGTGCCCATTACAGTGTCCCTCTGGTACCGTTCTATGCCCATGGGCATAGAACGGTACCAGAGGGGCACAGCCAATAATTTAAAATGTGAATACCAATGTGATTGGCTCGTGCCTTCTGTTGCCCATGACCATGCCCCTTTGGTACCACTCTATGCCCATGGGCATAGAACGGCACCAAATGGACATGGCCAATACTTTATAATGTGAATACCTATGTGAATGTCTCGTGCCCATCTCGTACTTTCTGTTGCCCATGACCATGCCCCTTTGGTACCACTCTATGCCCATGGGCATAGAACGGCACCAAATGGACATGGCCAATACTTTATAATGTGAATACCTATGTGAATGTCTCGTGCCCATCTCGTACTTTCTGGTGCCCATTACCATGCCCCTCTGGTACCGTTCTATGCCCAAGGGCATAGAACGGTACCAGAGAAGCATGGCCACGGGCATGGAAAGGCACGAGACGGGCACGGTCAATACTTTACTATATTGAAATAGCAATGTGAATGGATCATGCCCATCTGGTACTGTACTATGCCCATGGGCATAGAACGGTACCAGAGGGACATGGCCATGGACACCAGAAGGTATGACGCGGGCATTGTCAATTCTTTATACTATGAATACAATTGTAAATGGCTCGTCCCCCTATGTTACCGTTCTATGTCCATGGGAATAGAACGGTCCCACATGATATTTATTTTCTCTGTTTCAAAAAATGTCAACGACACGTGACGTACGGTGTCCCATGTGCTACAACTTGCTGAGCAACATCAGTCGTCACCTGAAGAGTTCACATGAAGTTAACAACATGGAGAAGAGAAAAATACTGGTCAACTGGGTATCAGGTCACATCAATGATCATCGGCTGTTGTCCTTGCACTGTGCTAGTGTGTCCATACAAGCCTGGCCAACATCTAGACATGCATATCTACGATACACACTGCGAGCTGTCTGTTGAGGAGCAAGCCAGGATGTTGGGTTAGGCAAAGTCCCTCAAAGCTCTGGAGCTCCTTGCAAAGCCACGAGCATCTGGGCCGGACCCAAAGATGCAATCTAACTTTGATGTAGAGGACCTCACTCTGATCCTAGCTGAGATAGGAGAGCAACAGGTGGGAGAAGCAGTTCCAATCTCCCCCAGCCAACTTATGGAACTCCCGAGTGAGTAGACATCGTGAAAGGGTAAGCACCTCACGTTTAGTCATCGTTAGCATATTTTATGAACGGACATGGCAGCCGACCGACTCTGCATGATGTGGAGCTGAGTCTAGCAGTGAAGCTCTAGTAAACATGTCACAATTTAAATTTTTGCTTACTTACCTTAATGCATATCTCCATCAAAGGTTCTTCCTCTCTTTCTCTCTTCCTATCCATCTCTCTCAGGTGACTGGGGAGGAGGATCAAGGTAGTAGTCCTACCACTACCAGCACTAGCTCAAGGACTCCCATCCACACTTCCAGATCAAAAGCACCCACTCCCATCCCCAGCAACTCCAGAGCACCCACTCCCATCCCTAGAAGCTCCAGAGCACCTACTCCCATCCCTAGCCATAGGCCAATCCTATGGTCCACAAGACCCACTGAAGCCTCTCTCAGGCTTCGTTTCCGGCCTTCTGCATCTGGTATATGGAACGGTACCAGGGGGTCACGGGAGTGCGTTTGGCTCCAGAACTGGGTGTATAAAGGCTAATTTCCAGCAAACTGTGTTTGACCTCCAAGGACAGCTTTAGAAGATGAAAAGTAGCCCCTTCTTTCTTGACCTTTTCACTCCTGGACCCCCAGAACCCTAGAAATTGCACATTGAGTTCTGCAAGAAACAGGGTCACAAAATGGAACCAGACGGTCACCAGCTGTACTTTCAATGAGGCGACCTCGGGCCTTATACTTCGGAGTATGTTTGGACCCCGTGATTCGCATAGGAACCGTCGATCTGGGCAAGCTTGATACCGTTGGACAGGTCATTTTAAGACTAAGAGAATGAGCCCAAGCTTGTCTTGATGACCCTTTCCTCTGTCCTACAATTAACCTGCAAAATTGGAACTGTAGGCCCATTGACTTACATTGCCCTTTGACTTACATTATGTAGTGGACATGACCATGCCCGCTCTGATACTTGAACTGTCCCAGTGACACCTTTTCACTGATACTCTCAGAAAAAGGACATTAACACTATTTTATTACATTATTTTGAATCAAAACACAATAAGTCATAAGAGACTCTCTTATTCCTCTATTTTTGTGTTAATGAATAACCTTGTGTTACTTGTATAAGCATTATTGAATTCAATGTTTGTTAAGTCAAAGACTGTTTAATTCAAACTGTTTAATTCAAGTTGGAAATCCAATGGTATTTCAAAATAATGATCACTTCTTCATATGATGAATCAAACGGTGAAAGTGAATTAATATGTCAGACTGAACTCGATCAGTTTTGTTAGAAGTTAGAATGCAGTTTCAATCAGTTGTTTTATGAAGCTGGCTCCAGTCAATCTGTTTCTCTCTCTTCATTCTAAACAACTTCTTCTCTGTTCTAAAAACTGATATCCGAGTGACCTTCATCCCACTGGTTCGTTTGGACCAATGGGGAAACAACAAGTCACTGATCACAGATCCTTCCTTAAAGTTCTAAGCTTGTTGCTGGAACTGACGGAGTTTGCTGAGGTCCTCAACCCATGATGAGGTTCCCCAAAGAATTGATGATCGTCTGGTCAACACGCTAATGACCACGTCATTCAGTTAAAGGCTTATAACATGCCAAGTTATAAGTCATCTTCAACAGCTGAAAAAGCTCTCTTTTATTGACATTCCTTTAAGGAACGTCTTATCTTGAAAACAACACCAGGAGCTGCCGTTACTTTCGGTTCGAGTCAAGGCGCACGTCTGGAGACGCTGAGAATGGTAAACGAACTGACCAAACTGGACCGAGGGAGACTGACCATCTTCACGAGGTAAAAGTCGTCAAATGCTTTGCCAAGGGTACCAACGTGTAGCCGAGTTCAGCCGGAGAGCTGCCATGCTTCTGGTTAAACACATCAAGATAACTCCCTGACTCTTAATTTCTTTTCCTCCATTTCCTTCCTCCTAAACCTTTATCTTCCTAAGCCAGAAACTAAGTTAATGTACCAGCAGAAATGAGTAAAATATCATCCTTCACTTGTTCTGTTGTTCCTATATTTCATCTGTGCTGAAGTTAATTATAGGAAAAATAATCAACCAATCATGTACAAATGTGTGATGTAATTTATAATTATGTTAAATAAATGGTGCAGTCCTGCTGTGCCAACATAAGTTTAACGTTTCCTGTGAATTACATCTGGTCAAGGTATAGAATTATTGGTATTAAGCTGAAAAAGAGAGAACCCGTTTAATTAATGATGTATTTTTGTGTCAGTCTAAACCCTGCCAATTTATACATCTAAAATATAGGTAAGTCAGTAAACTGACCCCTTCCTATATTACTACATTGGTGGCCCGTGAACAGGTCTCTGAAAAGATTAATATTTAATATTTCTGTACTTTGAATGTTGGCATAATTTTGTCCAAGTTTTTAGACTCTGAAAACGATAGTTTTTTGGCTGGGAAAGTGTGTCAGGCTGCAGGAAACTGCTGGTTAATGTCACTTGTAGCTGAGGAATTGTCTTTACTCAACTTTTAAACGTGTGTTGAAGTTTTTGGGTTAAAATTTGATGTTGCTGTGTGGTTCTGGTTCTGAGTCATTTGGACTCTTTGCTGGCGTGTCACAGATAAAAGCGCATCTACGTTTGACCGCCGTGTCAAAACTGTGCCTATAAGAGCTTCATGGTTCATCTGAAAATTGCTGTCGAGTGGTATCGTTACATTTTAAGCAGGAATAATAGCATCTTGTGTCTGAAGCTGTCGGATCTGGTTCTGGTCCCGGTCCATTTAGCTCTGACGGGTTGCTTTACGGTAAAAAGTCTGTGTTGGCGAAATTTATCTTGCTATTTTTACTGGGCGCAGCTTGGTAAAACTGTTCTGATGTGAAACGATTTGTTCACGGAATTTTTGTGGTGAATTTTAGCGTTTTGAGTTGAAAAAGAGTCTAGGTTTGATAAGCTAAATGCTGACGCTACGTTACATCTGTTGTCATGCTGTGGTTGGTTCAAGGTGATCACGTGATACACAGTTGATCGTCAAATTTCAGTTTTGTTCACACAATTCTGACAGATTATCTGGCTTGTTTCGTTTTTAGGCACAAAATATCGTCAGAAACTGTTTAACCGCGGTGTTTTGAGATATTTAAAGGGGTTTTACAGCGTTTAGACGTCGGGAGTACACAAACGTCCGACTGCACGCACGTCCCTAAATGCAACACGAACGACACGTCAACGGAAGTGACGTGACCCAGATAGAGAAAAAAAGGAAAAAGATCGTTTTTTTTATGTATCTAAAAGTTCACAGAACTTGTTCTAAACATTTTAAACAAATCCATTCGTTTCTTAAATGAACGTTTGTTTAGGCGATTGTCACATCCAGGCTAGAACTCATCCCAAAAGTTGACGTTTATCCGATTTAGTTTAAAGCTACGGCTAAATGCTAAAAGATAGTCAACGCAGCCTTAGAGCCAACAGCGCCTCTATAGCGGCCAGAATGAGTAATTACAGTCACATTGTGGTAAATTTCAGCTTTAAGTCACGAATGTCCCGGAATAATGGCCCAACACCTTTATGCTCGGACGAGACAGAGGAAGTAAGTAGTTTGTTAGTAGATTTGAATGTTACAATGCTTGACCAACCTGATACAATGAGTGGCGTTATCATTGATAATGACACTATCAACATTGACCTACCTGGAGCAATGTGCAACACTATCTTTCACAAAAACTCAGAGCTCACGGTTAACAACAATAACATCGACACAGATGCCACAGATGTTGACAATAAATATGTTGACAGCAAACAAAATGCTGACAGTCAACAAGATCCTGAAGGTCATGACACGGTCTGTCTAACAGATGGTACCGTAGAAGGCATGGTTGACTCCCCAACCGAGATCACTAGCCCGGTAAGCAAACCTTCAAATAGAGATGAGGCAGAAGAGACACAACAGTTGGACCCAGCTCTGGCCCAGCAAGAGAACCTCCTCTGCGAGCTGAAACATTCAACACTCACTGAACATTACCTACCACAGGTAGAGAAAGGTGTGGAGATCCAAGGACCCCACACCGAGGTTGCTGTACTGTCCCCTGGGACAGGTAAATCGGCTATCAGCCAAGCTTTCGATGAAACCTTGGTTCAGGAACATTTGTGTCTAGAACTAATCAGAAATGACATAGTTTTTACAGACTCAAAGAGCCTCTCTTCAGTCGAGAGGTGGGAAGACATACACAACGACAGTGACCCGTCGCAGTCTGTACAAACAGACACACCTGCGATTGCGCCGACAGTTGTGACACACCTGAATTACACAGAAAGAGGTAAATGTAAGAAGAAACGTTGGCCAAAACCTAAAAGGTTCCTGTGTACTGTCTACTCTCAGCTGCGAAAACAGCTTAAACTAAACATTGGCATCCTAACTTGTGCCCATGGACGGACGTCCTCACCTGTGTTCGTGGTCCCCCATGACCTCAGGGGGGTGATGTTAGGTCATGCCCAAGACAAAGACAAAGATTTCAATAACCCCACAAACGACAAAGATCTCGCAAACTCACAGACTTCATGGGAAATTAAGGTCGTCCAAGCACACGATAGTAAATAAACTAAACAGTTTAAACTATATTAGTTGCTAAAAGAAACCATTCCAACTAGAACTTAGAAACGCTAAGTCTAAAAACCCACAACAAAAAACTAACCTTAACAACCGTTTAAATCTGCAGGATTTAATTGACATCGGTTATAAAGCTAAGACCTGTTTTTATTGTGTGATACATGTTGGAATCTGACGACAGGAGTGAGTTGAAGCAGTGAAACGTTGTTTTCTAGTTGCTTAGTTGCTACTTTTGTTGTTATTGAAGCTTGATATTGTTTTCTGAACACTCCCAGCCAAAAGAGGTTTTTATTAATGATAAGTTGAAGACTTAAATGGATTTAACTATGCCAACATGCAGTTTTCATTTTGTTAAACCTCAGTAATTGAAGTGTCATTGTAGATTAATGCTACTTAAGGTACTATAATCTACACTGATCTCACAATTTCTAATTTGAACCGATTCGATCGATTCTATTCTAGATCATCTATTCATTTTGATGAGTCTCGCCATAGACTTCAAAATTTATAGGGAATACCAAATCCTACGTCGTCGTCTTAAAGGACAACAGACATTTAGACCAAACTATATTTTCTATTTTAGTTTAACTTTAAGCTAAGTTATGAATGGAGGAATAGTTTGGAAGAAGAGGCCTTCGTTACAGAAGCCCTCCTGAACCGTCTATAGACGTAGATCCCTATATTTAACTTTGATGCATGATCCACCCCTTAATTGGTAGTTATAGCTGATCTAAACCATGATAGCTTACATACCAGGTGCATATAGGTGAGGCTAATGTAAAATCCCAATCATAGGCCCACCTAAAACCACATAATTGCATGACACATAGAACCAGAGTGGCACGGACTGGAAACCAACCAGACTTCAACCTTCGATGTGGGGACCTGATACTTCAACGTTGGTCTTCAACCTTCATCCAAGGGTCGCCTCCTCTGTGTCAATCGAGGGATCCCCTCTACATGCTGATTATAAAAACAATTGTTGTTGATAAAATCAACAACTCTAATCGATATGGAATTACCGTTGTGGAATTATCGTTGTGGATTATAAGACTTTGTTTTCCAAAGGATCACAGACTTTGTTTTTCAAGAGTTAACAGACTCAGTTTTCCGAAGGATTAAAAGCTTACCGCAATGGGATTACCTACGAACAGTATGGAATTTCCAAAAACTTTATGGGATTATAATTTTTGATTTTTTTTCCACTTGCTGGATTACTTCAAGATCAGAGACAGTTCAAGGTTTCCTTTCGTGTTGGACCCCATCCCCAAGGACTGGCGATGACTTCCAAAAGGGGGGAGATGTAGTGGACATGACCATGCCCGCTCTGATACTTGAACTGTCCCAGTGACACCTTTTCACTGATACTCTCAGAAAAAGGACATTAACACTATTTTATTACATTATTTTGAATCAAAACACAATAAGTCATAAGAGACTCTCTTATTCCTCTATTTTTGTGTTAATGAATAACCTTGTGTTACTTGTATAAGCATTATTGAATTCAATGTTTGTTAAGTCAAAGACTGTTTAATTCAAACTGTTTAATTCAAGTTGGAAATCCAATGGTATTTCAAAATAATGATCACTTCTTCATATGATGAATCAAACGGTGAAAGTGAATTAATATGTCAGACTGAACTCGATCAGTTTTGTTAGAAGTTAGAATGCAGTTTCAATCAGTTGTTTTATGAAGCTGGCTCCAGTCAATCTGTTTCTCTCTCTTCATTCTAAACAACTTCTTCTCTGTTCTAAAAACTGATATCCGAGTGACCTTCATCCCACTGGTTCGTTTGGACCAATGGGGAAACAACAAGTCACTGATCACAGATCCTTCCTTAAAGTTCTAAGCTTGTTGCTGGAACTGACGGAGTTTGCTGAGGTCCTCAACCCATGATGAGGTTCCCCAAAGAATTGATGATCGTCTGGTCAACACGCTAATGACCACGTCATTCAGTTAAAGGCTTATAACATGCCAAGTTATAAGTCATCTTCAACAGCTGAAAAAGCTCTCTTTTATTGACATTCCTTTAAGGAACGTCTTATCTTGAAAACAACACCAGGAGCTGCCGTTACTTTCGGTTCGAGTCAAGGCGCACGTCTGGAGACGCTGAGAATGGTAAACGAACTGACCAAACTGGACCGAGGGAGACTGACCATCTTCACGAGGTAAAAGTCGTCAAATGCTTTGCCAAGGGTACCAACGTGTAGCCGAGTTCAGCCGGAGAGCTGCCATGCTTCTGGTTAAACACATCAAGATAACTCCCTGACTCTTAACTTTCTTTTCCTCCATTTCCTTCCTCCTAAACCTTTATCTTCCTAAGCCAGAAACTAAGTTAATGTACCAGCAGAAATGAGTAAAATATCATCCTTCACTTGTTCTGTTGTTCCTATATTTCATCTGTGCTGAAGTTAATTATAGGAAAAATAATCAACCAATCATGTACAAATGTGTGATGTAATTTATAATTATGTTAAATAAATGGTGCAGTCCTGCTGTTCCAACATAAGTTTAACGTTTCCTGTGAATTACATCTGGTCAAGGTATAGAATTATTGGTATTAAGCTGAAAAAGAGAGAACCCGTTTAATTAATGATGTATTTTTGTGTCAGTCTAAACCCTGCCAATTTATACATCTAAAATATAGGTAAGTCAGTAAACTGACCCCTTCCTATATTACTACATTGGTGGCCCGTGAACAGGTCTCTGAAAAGATTAATATTTAATATTTCTGTACTTTGAATGTTGGCATAATTTTGTCCAAGTTTTTAGACTCTGAAAACGATAGTTTTTTGGCTGGGAAAGTGTGTCAGGCTGCAGGAAACTGCTGGTTAATGTCACTTGTAGCTGAGGAATTGTCTTTACTCAACTTTTAAACGTGTGTTGAAGTTTTTGGGTTAAAATTTGATGTTGCTGTGTGGTTCTGGTTCTGAGTCATTTGGACTCTTTGCTGGCGTGTCACAGATAAAAGCGCATCTACGTTTGACCGCCGTGTCAAAACTGTGCCTATAAGAGCTTCATGGTTCATCTGAAAATTGCTGTCGAGTGGTATCGTTACATTTTAAGCAGGAATAATAGCATCTTGTGTCTGAAGCTGTCGGATCTGGTTCTGGTCCCGGTCCATTTAGCTCTGACGGGTTGCTTTACGGTAAAAAGTCTGTGTTGGCGAAATTTATCTTGCTATTTTTACTGGGCGCAGCTTGGTAAAACTGTTCTGATGTGAAACGATTTGTTCACGGAATTTTTGTGGTGAATTTTAGCGTTTTGAGTTGAAAAAGAGTCTAGGTTTGATAAGCTAAATGCTGACGCTACGTTACATCTGTTGTCATGCTGTGGTTGGTTCAAGGTGATCACGTGATACACAGTTGATCGTCAAATTTCAGTTTTGTTCACACAATTCTGACAGATTATCTGGCTTGTTTCGTTTTTAGGCACAAAATATCGTCAGAAACTGTTTAACCGCGGTGTTTTGAGATATTTAAAGGGGTTTTACAGCGTTTAGACGTCGGGAGTACACAAACGTCCG
>JBBPBX010032661.1:0-21298 GCA_038048925.1 Garcialebias charrua
CGAGTAGCAGGCTAGCCAGCGAAAGCGACGCGACGAAGGAGACGTCTTCGGACATAGTTAGCACAGCTAACAAGCTACAGCTTTCTCAGCCATGGCGCCCGAGAAAGGAAAGCGAAAAGCGAAAAACGCTAAAAGGACCAGCAGGCCAGCGAGCCCCAGCTCACGTGCCTGCCCCAGCGGCTGCGGCTACTCCCTCTCGGCGACGGACACCCACGAGGCCTGTCCCGTCTGCCTGGGGATGTTGCACGCTAAAACAGCGCTGGAATCCCCCGACTCCTGCCCGCACTGCAGCCAGATGTCAGAGTCCGTGAGGAAGCGTCGCGTGGACATCATGGCCAAGGCCATGGGCGGCACCGCGCCAACACGTGACCCGGACCTCACAGAACTGCAGCCAGATGTCAGAGTCCGTGAGGAAGCGTCGCGTGGACATCGTGGCCAAGGCCATGGGCGGCACCGCGCTAACACGTGACCCGGACCTCACAGAACCACTCACTCCCACGCCAGAGCTCGAGAACATTGATCTGGAGGACAGTGGACAGGTCGAATGGGGGGACAACATGGACATGACGGCACAAGTCGGAGACTCGATGGCTGAGTTCGACACACGAGGCCTGATGAATGCAGATGAGCTCTCGCTAACAGCCTCGGGGGAGATTTCAGATGAAGAAGCCAACAACGAGGACGAAACGGAAGAGGACGAGTTTCCCAAGAACTCGACGGCAGCTCTGCCAGAGACAGACGCGTCCATCCCGCCCTGTTCGAATAGTGCCGCAGGGCGGCGGATACGTTGCAGATTGCCTGGTCAGAACCCCCACCTCGCCAACAGGTTACGAGGTTGGCGGGCACCTACTTCTACGCGAAGCAGCAGTCAGCCATGAGACACAGGATACAGATTTTCCCTGATTTTCTCATTGAGCTCACCCGCACCTGGGCTGAACCCAGAGCGCCCATGCTTCTGCCGCTCTCTCAGTTCCTCGATGTCGCCGGAATGGAGGCAGCAGGAATCGCCAACGTCCCGCAGATGGAGGACACGCTGGCGGCTCACTTGGCCCCCAGGACGTCGGAAGCAAAACCAACTCTGCCCAGCAAAGCCTGCCGCGCTTCGGTTGCACAGCTCGACAAATGCTACAGAGCCCAGGGCTTTGCAGCCCATGCGTTAAATGCCTCGGCCTTAATGCAAGCGTACCTGACAGAGAAGCTCCAGGTAACCACAAGGAAGAAGGTGACGATTGACATCTTGGAGGAGGCCCGCAGGGCAACTGACTTAGTGCTCCGCATGTTGGGGACAGCGACCATAGCTCAAGGGAGATGCATGGCTGAAGTGGTCATTGCGCAGTGACACCTGTGGCTCACTCTGATGGACCTACCAGAAGGCCAACGTTTCCCCTTTCTTCACCACCCGATAAAGCCCACGGGACTCTTCGGGGGAGCCCTGGAACGCATCCAAAGCAGGTTGCAACATCGAAGGAAGCAGGCTGAGGCGCTACGTGAGGGGATGCCGAGAAAGGCCTTCGCCCACCCCCAGAGACACCAGCGGGAGCAGACCTGCGCAGCCTCGACACCGCTCAGCCACGAGCCGTCCTCCGCAAAAACGGCCAGCTTACGACGGGGAGCAACGGCAGTGACCCATAGCAGGTCCATCTCAGGTCGGTCAGTCCTGGAGCAGGAACAGATTTGTTCCTCGCCAAGCTGCTCCGCCGAGGACTTCCTCGGCGAGCCGGGATGGGAGACAGAAGCGGGCCTGACGAACCGGGCCTACTCCACAATTTTGCATGTTCGTCCGTCCACGGGGTACGGGAACCAGAACATTTAATCCCAGCCTTTATTTGTAAAAGACTACAAAAAGCTGGTGACATTCGTATGTGTTCAAAACAATATGTTTCTGGCATGTGTGTAAATAAGACACATTTCTGCTCTTTCAAACACAAAAATAAAGTACCAGAAGCACAAACTGCCCTGATTCTTGACTAAAAAAAAAAAAACAGGGACAACAACAACCCATTTTTATGAAAACAGCCACTATAAAGGGAGAGGGCAAGCACCCCTCCTCCCTAGTGCAGAACAGGGTGTCAGATCAGATAATGAACCGCAGCAGGACGTCTGGAGTCTGTCTGGAGCAGACAGACTTCACGACGTGACGTCCATGTGCGGGCAGGTCACTCAGGACAGAGCGGGGAGGGTCAGACGCTCCCCCGCCCGTACCCACGAGGTGCAGGCAGCCCGTAATAAACATACCTCTCAGGCTCTCAACACATGTGCAGGCCTGGGGGGCATCCTTACCAAACACGTGGGTCATGTCAACAGTACGTCACGGGGTCCGCCTGCAGTTCAGCAAGCGGTCGCCTCGGTTCACAGGGGTGCTAGAGTCAGATATAAATCCAGAACGTGCACACGTTTTGAGGGAGGAAATAACAGTAATGCTGCAGAAAGTTGTGATCCGTGTTGTTCCAAAACAAGAAATAAAAACCGGACACTACAGCAAGTACTTCCTCGTGCCCAAACGAGACCGTACCTCGAGACCGATTCTGGATCTCAGAGCTTTGAACAAGAGAATAACAACTTACAGGTTCAAAATGCTCACGCTGAGGCAAGTTCTCCAGTCTGTAAGACAAGGAGATCACACGTGCATGGTGGATCTCAAAGACGCCTATTTCCACGTAGGCATTTGGAAGAGACAGAAAATATCTACGCTGCATTAGAAGGAAAAGCCTACGAATACAAAACTTTACCTTTCGGATTAAAAACCGTTCCGCGCTCTTTCACAAAGTGCCTGGACGCGGCGTTGACCCCCTCAGGGGTCAGGGGGTCCGAATTTTAAATTATCTGGACGACCTTCTGATTATTGCCAGCAGCAAAACACAAGCCCAGTTGCACACACATGGTGATGACGCACCTGGAAGCTCTGGGTTTTGTTTTAAATCTGCAGAAAAGCGATCTGACTCCATCACAGATTACCGTATTCCTAGGCGTACAGATCAACACCATTTTGTACAGAGCATGGCTCTCAGAGGAGCGGGTTGCTTCGATATGCCTCTGTCTGACACGCTTTCAGCTGGATCAGAGATCTTTCAAGCTCTGCCAACGTCTCTTGGGCTTACTGGCAGCCGCCATCCCGTGTGCTGCAGGCACTACTGAAAATGAGAGCTTTGAAAATATGGCTGAACAAACAAACACGTCTTGTCCCCCCTCCAGGCGAGCAGGAAGGATTTCGATCAGCCAAGAATGTCTGACAGCCTTGGAACCCTGGAGGGACGCCTCTGTGTTCACTGCAAGCGTCCCGCTGGGACGTGTCCTGTCTCGTGTGGTAATCACGACAGACGCTTCGTTAGGAAGATGGGGAGCAGTTTGCAGGAACCAGAACGCCCAAGGGCTCTGGGGAAAACAGAATGCAAAGTTCCACATCAACTTACTGGAATTAAAAGCTGTTTATCTATCAATGAAACTCTTTTACAAAAAGGGGCTGATTGCAAAACAGCATGTCCTAATAAAATCGGACAGCAGGACAGTAGTGTCCTACATCAACAGGGAGGGGGGATGAGGTCCCGGGCCCTCCTTGGCCTGACACACAAGCTGCTCACATGGTGTGGACCCAGAATGTTGTCGCTGAGGGCGACACACATCCCGGGAGAGCTAAACTACAGGGCAGACGCCCTCACCAGAGGACAGCTACTGCCCTCAGAATGGAGACTGAACCCACGGATAGTGGACCAGGTCTGGTCACAATTAGGTCGGGCGTCCGTTGATCTGTTCGCGTGCAAAACCAGCTCGCACTGCGCTCTGTTCTTTTCATTTAAGGGAACAGACGCAACGATGGGGACAGACGCGCTGGCCCACGACTGGCCAGCAGGGGTGCTGTATTACGCGTTTCCACCCGTGCCTTTAATTCAGGCGACGCTGGAATGTGTACGGAAGGGAGCTCTCTCCCTAATATTAATAGCCCCCAGGTGGCCTCAGAAACCGTGGTTCCCAGAAATAATTTCATTGTTGTCAGGGACACCGTGGCAGCTGCCCCCCACAGGGACCTGCTGACTCAAGCACACGGGCAGCTTCTCCACCCACGTCCAGAACTGTGGCAACTCACAGCTTGGCCGCTGAAAGGAACAGGCTGATGGCCTCGGGCCTCCCCAGTAATGTTATTAACACAATACAGGGAGCGAGAGCTGGGTCAACTCAGACTCTCTACGCTCGTAAATGGCGTGTCTTTGAGGCCTGGTGTCTAGAGAGGAATATTGTTTCATATTCCTGCGACCTAGTCCAGCTTCTCACCTTTTTACAGGACCTGCTGGAAAAAGGCTGCTCATTTTCCACCATTAAGGTGTTTTTGTCAGCCATCTCGGCGTGCCACGAAGGCTGGGGGGGAAACACCCGGTGCCCACCCTCTCACGATACGTTTCATGAAGGGCGTACTGAGGAAAAGGCCCCCCAGCAGGACTCTGGCCCCAGACTGGGACCTTCAGTTAGTCCTGGATGCCTTGTGTGAGCCTCCATTTGAGCCTCTCAGCAGCATTAAGATAGACTTATTATCTTATAAAACTGCTTTGCTCCTGGCTCTCTGCTCAGCTAAACGTGTGGGTGACCTCCACGCTTTATCTGTGCACCCAATGTGTACAAGGTTTGCCCCTGATGGGTCAAAGGTCACTCTTCGTCCTAACCTCGCATACGTGCCAAAAGTACCAACTCTAAATCCCAGGAGTCTGGACTTTGAGCTCTCTGAGTTTCCTCCACACCCTGTCCTCACTGAGGAACAGAGGAGGCTGAGATCACTCTGCCCTGTCAGGGCCTTAAGTGTTTACATCCATAGAACTGTCAGTTGGAGGAAAACAAACCAACTGTTTGTCTGTTTTGCCAACCCGGCTGCAGGCAGAGCCCTTTCAAAGCAGCGCCTCTCACACTGGGTGACTGAGGCCATAAAAAAGGCTTACAGCAGCAAAGGTCAACAAGTACCCTCTGTGGTGCACGCCAATTCAACTCGAGGCTTGGCAGCCTCATGGGCTCTGTTTAAGGGTGTTCCAGTGGCAGACGTTTGTGCTGCGGCTAACTGGAGTTCCATAAATATGTTTGCAAAACATTATTGTTTGGATGTTACTGCCTGTGACGTCACTCAGGCTGTACTCTCTAACGCATAGTAGAGATCAGCCAAAACGCCTAATGTATAAAGGCAGAAGTTCTCACAAGCATGCACTTTTACTGAGCATTTCAAGGGCGTGATTGAATTACGTTCCCATAGTCATATGTTGCACCATGTGGACTGACTGATAAGGGAACTGAAAGTTATGCACCATAACTCATGTTCCCTGAAGGAAGGGAACGAGGTGCAACATATGTTTGCCCTTTCAATGCCAAAGCTCGGTGAAGTGCTTTTTGGAGGACGAAGGATGGGCGCACGCGTCTTTATACCAAGAGGGCGGGGCCTCTGTGGTGACGCTGACGCCCACCTGCCGTAAAGGCGTGATTGTATTACTTCAGGTAAACCATGCGGGGGTGCAATTCCCATAGTCATATGTTGCACCTCGTTCCCTTCTTTCAGGGAACATGAGTTATGGTGCATAACTTTCAGTTTTCTATTGTGGTCACAGTGAAAAAATGGTCAACAGAAGCTGAAGAAGCCCTGCAGGGTTGTTTTGAGGCTACAGAATGGGATGAACTGTGCTAGCCACATGGAGGGGACATCAATGCCATGACTGAGGCCCTGTTTACACGGCGCGTATTTTGAGTGGAACCGCTCCTTTCTCTCTGCATCTTTGCGGTGGTGGGATGCATCACAGATAATGATGAATCCAGCTACAGACAGGAGGTGGAACATCTGGAGAGCTGGTGCAAAGAGAACAACCTTCACATGAATGTGAAGAAGACGAAGGAGATGATTGTGGACTTCAGAAGGAACAAACACACCCACACCCCACTGTATATAGGTGGATCTGCGGTGGAGGTGGTCTCCAGCTACAAATACCTGGGTGTACACTTGAATGATAACCTCAGCTGGAGCAATAACACCACCAGCCTGATCAAGAAAGGTCATCAGAGACTCTACTTCCTCAGACGGCTGAGACGAGCCGGTCTGAGAAGCCCAGTCCTCACCTCGTTCTACAGGTGTGCAGTGGAGAGCGTCCTGTGCTCCAGCATCAACGTGTGGCATGGAGGCTGCACAGTTGCAGAGAGAAAAGCTCTGCAGAGAGTGGTGAAGGCTGCACAGAAGTCTGTGGGAGTCAGTCTCCCCACCATCACAGACATTTACACCTCCAGATGCAGAAAAAGAGCCACCTGCATCATGAAAGACCTCACTCACCCAGCACACTCACTCTTTGCACCACTCCCCTCGGGACGGAGGTTGAGGAGCATCAAATGTAGAACCACTAGACTGAGAAACAGCTTCTACCCTGAGGCTGTCAGACTCATGAATAAATAAATAATAAGAATAAACACTGCAAAATGTCACATCATACTGATACTGTACTGATCTGTTTCTTGTTGCTGCGTTCATCTGTGACCATCTGCTCATGTTCGTGCTGCTGTTTATAATGATGTTTTTCTACTACATTAGGGCTTAGTGTATTACTAGCTGATGTGATGTCTCTCTTAGTTAATCCTAGATGTTATTATTGTATTTCTCTTGCATTTGTTGTTGGATGTAACTGGGACCCTGTGTACATAATCTCGTTTTCAACACATGTACTACATGCGGTGCAAATGACAATAAATTCTCTCTGACTCTGACTCTGACTTATCGCCTACACAAGTTCACTGGCCCCCCTCTTTGCATCCGATGCTTTTCTGATCCAGCTCTAAGGGTGGATCTTTTTCGCTGACCCCCGTTGATAATGTAAACATCTCCCGTGGAGCTTTTGTTTGAACACATGCACGCAGCACGCACGCGCAGACAGCCGGCATTTTAACAATGGCGGTGGACTGGACAGTGGACACACGCACCACTTTCTGAACTATAGCTGATGGAATATATTTTGATTCTCATATTTAATTATTCTACACCTTACCTGCATCTGTGTTGGAAGAGAGCCAGCTGCCTGGATCCAGTTGTCGCTGTTAACGAGGCAGTCGGACATTTCACGTGTCACGCTGCACTATAACATACTAAATGTGCTATATATTAACAGTTTAACAATAATAAACAGTATTTATGTTAGCGTGGGAGATATTTACATTTATCTGAGCTAAATGAAGCTATCTGGACTCGTTACGTCATGCCTAACATGCTGCTGAAAATGAAGACACCAGGTTGATTTTTAATTTATTTGTTTATTCAACACCACAAACTCATGTCACAAACACTGAGAATTAAATTGAACACTTTTAAAAACACGTTAACCGAACTTTAATGAACTGGACTCTGTTGTTTTCATCCTGGTGGAAACTGGACCCAGATCCGAACCGGTTGCTTCGTGGAACGACAGCTTCGACCTCGCAGGAAAAAAATAAAACCTCAGTTGGTTGTTCTGTGATCGAACTAAACACAAGGAAACATTATTACCGTATTCACCAGAGGAAAATACGCTCCGGTGTTTAATACGCTTTGTCCAATTATTAACAAGAAACAAGAAAAAAACGTACACAATACGCCTCGGTGTTTAATACGCGTCATCACCACGCGACGCGTCAGCGCCTCATTTGCCCTAATCAAGATGGCGGCGACAGAAGCAAGCGAGTACGAAGATCTTCACAAGGAAACACGGTAAAACAATTATTTCTTTGCGAGAAAAAATATATTTCTTAGCTGACTTCATAGCAGACGTGCTTCTGAGCTTAACGAAATGTTCAAATCAGCTGGATTTAAAAAAAAAGTTCGCCGAATTTTAGGCAGGCGCCAGGCGGGTCAAACCGGACGCTTTCTTTCTTTAAATTTAGCTAAATAAACGCTTAAAAATATATTTCTTACCTCACTATAGCAGACGGGCTCCTGAGCTGAACCAAATGTGAAATCAGCTGGATTTAAAAATCTGCGGTGTGGTTTATGAGTGGTATCTTGCAAACAAAAACAGCTACATCCACAGCAGGGAGCGGGCAGCGACAGAGTCATCAGTCCGACCAAAGGAGGCTTTTTTCGGACACATGCAAGTAGAAACTTCTGGAAGTGGCCCCTCTTCCTCTTCACTCTCTGAGTCCTCTGCTGGCTGCTGCCTACAGCGCCCGTATAGCGGCCGAAACTGGTACTGCACCATTTTCGCCAAAAATGAAAAACGAAGAATCAGAGCGAAAAATGGTCTAAAAATATGGGAAAAAATCCATAAATAATACTCTTCGGTGTTTAATACGCTGGACATTCAAATGAGCAAAAATACAGCGTATAATACAACGGTTTTTACGGTAAGAACATTGTTTACCTTGTAGCGCTGCTGGAAATCAGCTGATTCTCACGGACTAAAGTCAGAAATGTTGACGCGGTTCCGGTCCAGTCAGCAACTGGTGTGCAGCTTGTTAGATGAAGCGGTCCCACTTGGTGTCAAATCTGTTGACTCTTATCCAAATTCCAGCTTTAACTTGTTGTTAACTTGTTGACAACAACTTGTAGTTAGCTGATTTTAGCCAGAGAGGAAAACAGACGAGGCAGGCTGCCTCGGCTGCTCTGTTTACCTCAGGCAGCACGCATGCGCAGTAGTGAAGGTTCCAAAAATCACAGCGCCATCTAATGGCCCAGCATGGTAACTACAGTGAAATCATGAGGACGGGGGTGGGGGGGAGAGAGTCGTATCCACAGAATTCGCCCGTGTCAACGCAAAACTTTTCACCTAATTAACATACCCAAAACATCAGTTTCCCCCACACAGTGTACGTGTAAACAGGGCCTGAGTGTGTGACCGACTAAATAAACTTCTGTGTAAACAACACCATCCCCACCAGAACAGTGAGATGCTTCCCCAATAACAAACCCTGGATCACCAGTGACCTGAAGGAACTGCTAAACCAGAAAAAAAGAGCCTTCGGGAAAGGAGACAGGGAATTATTGAGGAGTACACAGAAACAACTAAAAGTCAAGATAAGAAACAGCAGGGGGCGGGCGGGTACATGTCTTGGACCTGGGGGGTATAGCGTGCATATCGGGAGCATGAATGGAATGTGTCGTTATTGTATGTCTATCAGTGAGTGAGTGTGAGGATGAGGGTGGGATTGTGCGATTGTGTCTGTGTATGACTGGGTAATTGTCAGGCTGGGACTTAGACGGCCCCCTCTTGGATACAGCTGGGGGTGCTTGCGTCGCGCCCCTGCCACGCGGCCCCCTAGTGGGGTGTGCCCTTGCCTGCCGGCGCGCTTGGGGCCCTCGGTGTCTGGGGCTGGGCGCTTGGGCGTGTGTCGGCTCGGCCTGGTGACTGCCTGGTGGGGCTCGGGTCCTCTGGTCCTGTTGGGCCCTGGCCTGGGGGGGGGTCCTCGGGGCCCGGGCCTCTGTGCCCAGGCCTGGATCTGCCTCGGGGCAGCGGGTTCCGGCGGGGGCCTATGAGTTTGACGCTATTGGCCCCGGGGTGTCACTGCGTGTGGTCGCTGGTGGGGCTTTTCCGGTTCTCCCCTATGGTCCGATCTGGGGTGGGTGAGTGGTTCGTCCTGTGTGGGTGGCCCTGGGGGCTCCGCGCTCTGGGTCCCTCTTGGGGTCTTGGGCTCTGGTACCCCCTTTGTCTGCCTCGGGTCTTGGGGGTCGAGTCTCTGCTGCTTCACAGTCATTATTAAATGTTCTATTAGAGAAGCCTTATACACTTATGCATGCTCTCAACCACACACAAATAGATGCAGGGATGCATATGCAGGTATCATATGTAGATATGTAGATGTGTATGTGAATGTATATGCATGTGTTTGTATGTATGTATGTATATATGGGTAGGTATGGGTATATATATTTATAGAAATTTACTGCAAAGCCATGAATTTTCTAAGTTCTTTATAAATATGTATTTTGTTGTTGTGTTTTGTCATGTTCTTTGCAGGTCTACAGACAGTGGTCGGGTGTTTTGCCTTGTGCTCTCTTTGTGTATATTTCTTATATTTTGTAGTCTTACTTTCTGTCTTTCCTTTGTTTCTATCCTTTTTTTTTAACTCCACTAGATAATTACTAGAATAAATATTTCATAATAATGGTGTGGAGAGGATGGCTGTAAGGGGAGAAGGGAGACCATCACACAAAAAAAGATAAGAAACAGCAAGGTGGTGTACAAGAAGAAGCTGGAGAGCAAGCTCCAGCAGAAAAATATCAGAGAGGTGTGGTCAGGGATGAAAAAGATCACAGGCTTCAAGCAGAAGGAGGATCAGAAGGATGGAAGCCTGGACAAAGCCAATGAACTGAACACGTTCTTCAGTAGGTTCAGTTCAGGAACAAGCTCAGCGTCCTCCTCTCTTGTCACAATCTAAACAGACATACCACCTTCCTTTGACCCAAGGCTGTCCTGTCACACCTCAAATATTGTATCTACCACCTCGGTCATGGACCCTTCTTTTACATGTTGGTCTCTATATCAGAAGATGCTGATACTTTCTTTGCCTCCCCCTCTGCGTCTCCAGAAGTCAGGTGAGGAAGCAGCTGGAGAGACTGAACCAGAATAAGGCTGTAGGTCCAGATGGTGTCAGCCCAGAGTCCTGAAGGTCTGTGCAGAGCAGCTCTGTGAGGTTCTGCAGCACCTCTTCAACCTTAGCCTGACCCAGGAGAAGGTTCCAGTGTTGTGGAAAACCTCCTGCCTTGTTCCAGTGCCAAAGAAACCTCACCCATCTGTCCTCAATGACTATAGACCTGTTGCCCTAACATCCCACATCATGAAGGTCCTAGAGAGACTTCTGTTGGTCCACCTGACTAAACAAACAAGCACATATCAGGACCCACTGCAGTTTGCTCATCGGCGTGGACTTGGAGTTGAAGATGCCATTATGCACCTGCTTCAACAAACTCCCTGTCATCTAGAAAATATAGCACTGTAAGAGTCATGTTCTTTGATTTCTCCAGTGCATTTAACACAATTGTCAGAAACTCCAGAAGACTCAGGTGGAGGCCTCAACAATGAAATGGATCAAAGACCACCTGACAAACAGACCACAGACTGTGAGACTGAAGGGTTGTGTCTCTAACCAGGTGGTCAGTAGCTCAGGAGCACCACAAGGCCCTGTACTCTCACCATTCCTTTTCACTCTGTACATCTCAGATTTCCAGTACAAAACGGACTCCTGTCATCTGCAGAAATATTCAGATGACTCTGCAGTGGTCGAGTGTATCAGAGATGGACAAGAAGCTGAGTACAGGGAACAGGTGGACCGCTTTGTGGCATGGTGTGGAAACAATCATCTTATCTTGAATGTGAAGAAAACAAAAGGAGATGATTGTAGAGTTCAGGAGAAACAGGAACGTCCAAGATCAAGAAGCTCATAAAGAAGGCTGGTTCAGTTCTGGGGACTCCTCTAGAACCTTTGGAGATGATTGTACAAAAAAGGATTATTCTTTAAACGAAGAACATTATAGACAACCCTCAGCATCCTCTTCAGCATCCTCTTCATCAGACTGTCATACAACAACAGAGTGTCTTCAGTCAGAGGCTTCTCCAGATCTGCTACAAGACAAGAGATCCTTCCTGCCATCAGCATCTAGAACAACTCTTTAATGAAACCAGGATGATGAGTTACAACATTTCATTTCCCTCTGGGATTAATAAAGTTTTTTTAATTGAATTTGAATTGAACTTGATTAGTGACCTGAGTTCAGCAGTCTGATAGCTTGTGGAATTAAACTGTTGCAGAACCTGGTGGTTCTGGTCTTCAGGCTGTGGTACCTCCTGTCAGAGGTCTAAAGAGTAAATAGTCCATATTGTGAGTGTGAGTTGTCTCTTTTGATTTTATTGGCTCTGGTCAGACAGCACTAATGTCCTGGATGGATGGGAGGGGAGACCTAATGATCTTCTCTGCCATTCTCACCACCTTCCTCCTCAAATCCTTCCAGTCTGCAGCCTGGCAGCTTCCTTCCTAAACTGAGATGCAGCTGGTCATGATGCTCTCGACGGTTTCTCTGTAGAATGTGGTGAGGACATAGGGTGGGAGGTGTGATCTCTTCAGACTGCACTGCAGAAGAAGTGCAGACGCTACTGGACTTTCACGTTTAATAAGTGTTATGTATTTAGTAATAGCAAAATGTTGTTTAATGGTACTATAATGTGTCCTAGATGGAATAACAGTGTTTCCCCTACTATTATATAGGCAGGCCACCGCCCCGTCAACAGAACCGAGCGCCCCGCCTGCCGAACGCTCCCCAGTCCTACCTGTCGGCACTGACGTAATGCTAAACTAGCAGCTCGCAATGCAGGTGCACTAGCTAAAAACCTAAAAGCAGCCGCTCCCCTCATGCTGAACACTCACGCTGACACCCACCCCACACACACACATACACTCGAAAACTGTCAGTACAAACAGTGCACGGCTCACATTTGTCTCTCTCACCCTCCCCCACTCAAAAAATAAAAAATGTCTGTACAGGCAGCACATGGCTGAGATGTGTTTGTCTCTCTCCTCTGCCCTGCTCCAAAACTGTAAAACTGTTGGTGCAAACAGCGCGCAGCTTTGTCTCTTTTGGGTCAAACTGTGGCTCTGGTTCTCTTTACTGGTTGAGAGCAGCATCAGTTTAATTCCTGTATCATCATTAGATTGGATGGCTTCACCAGGACCACAACAAAACACTTCCCTGCCCCTCCTCATTTTTACAGGATGATGGAAGTCTGTCCTGGCCATGTTCAAATGATGGAAATCCGTCGCAGCAAAGTATAATTTTCATGTATTTATGATGAATTTACATCAATAAAATTAAAAAATTATCCTTCAGGGTGATGAACTGAATATATTTCCTACTTTGCCTTGCTATCAAGCAAATTATTAACTTGCACCATAGAAGACAAATTAAAAATGGGTTTAATGGCATGCATAAATAATGGTTCATTATGTTATTTGTTTGGGAAGGACATCACTTTTCAATACAATATTTTGTACAACAGGCTACAAAACAAATACTAGATGTAATTTTTTTTTCTATTTATTTGAAACAAATAACACTATCAGAAGCAAAGACAGAACGACAAACCACACTTTCTCTGAGCTCGCTTTACTAGTATTTTTTACAAAATCACATTATCGTATTTGAACTGTAAACAGTGTTATGAAAGCTATGTATCAAACAAAGGAAGTGTTTGCATTAATCTGACCTAAACACAAAGCAAAATACAATGAAATACAAATTATGCTAAACACTATGCTAGGTGAGTGCCAGTGGGAGGTTAAACATGAGGGTGCTTATTACTGGGTGGCATATTTAACAATATTTATCCACCTTATTCTTGTGGGCTCTACTGTATAAATGATTATGGTACAACTTCCTGTCAGACAGGAAGTAGCTGTAAGCATTGGTTAACCATGTAGAGCACAGATTGCGGTATATTTGAAAGTAATGTGCATTCAATTTAGCAGATAAAACAGTTTTTGTTTTGTTCACATTTATTTAGTGACCATAAAGTTTACTACAATAGCCGTGCTGAATTCAGGTACCTGTTGTGTTCACAGCTGCAGCAACAACCAGACCAAACTAAATCAGTGGCTACAACAACAGAGTTTGGAACACGGACACAAAACAAAAAGGGTGTTCCTGTGAAAAGTGGTACAGTTTCTATCTCCTTCCTACACATGAGGCATTAAGAAGAATGTGGCTGAAAAATGTGAACTTGAAGAGACCACCCAAAACGCTGTATGTGTCACTTTGTTGACAAACGGCCGACGGAAGAAAACCTGCATCCTACTTTGTGGCTGAGCTACAATAAACCACCGGAGAAGAGATGCCAAATCCTCAGAAGGATTGAAAACAGTGTGACAAGAATATCAGGTATGATTTCAGGTGTATGGAGGGCACAGCTTTATAGTATTTGTTCATCTTCACCGTTACATTTTTCTCTGAAATTAACCCAAGCTTGGTGATGGAGGACTTTAAAGGCTCTCCCATAGCTCTGAGTACTGCCGTACGCCGGTCCTTGCGCGCGTACTGTGCGCCGCGCGTTCGCTCCCACAGCTCTGCGTTTGTTCTCACCAGAGCCATAGAGAGAGATATATGATATATATATAGAGATATATAGAGATATATCTCTATACATGGCTCTGGTTCTCACGTTCATTCTCGCTGCAGCCACAGCGCAGAGCGTTCGCTGATTGGTCATTTGCTGACACGCCTACTGAATTGATTGACAGTTCGAGGGAAAAAAAAAAAAAAAGGAGCCGGCAGCTTCAGCGCAACGGTTTTCTGTGTTTATATCTTATTAAAAAGTTCTAAAAAAAAAAAGAACAGGGAGCGCTGGTCCTGTAGTCCACAGCCCACCAGTAATCTGCGCGCAGCCACGTTGGACACGAGTTTAATTCGCTCGCGAACCACTGAGCGGAGGAGGAAGTGATCATTCATTCATTCATTCAATCATCACTCGATCACTTGACTTTTGGCAAAAAAACAAAAGAAAAGGCCAGATCAGGGATGAAAAAGAGGAATTTAATACAGTCCGGCGCTGGGCAGTAGACAACGCATTTGCGTACGCGGTCGTAAAATTTGAGCTTTGCGCGTACATGGTACGCTTGTGCCTCTGCGTACGTACGGCGCACGGACGGCGTAGTGCAGCGTACGTCCGAATGCAGAGCTATGAAAGGGGCTTAAGGCTTTAGGCTCTGTGTCTGATTTAAGGTAAATAAGACTGTGTCCCACCTCTTAACAAAATGTGACCAACCTTATTACTTTGTAGCTACTAATACACCTCAGAGCTTTTCAGGTTGTTCATCACTTCACTGTCAGAAGAAATGAGTCTATGAAGCAGCTAAATATGCTAGTAAATGTAATCTCCAGCCACTTCTTCAGGTTGTTGAGCTCTGACAGGTGGTGTTCCTACAGGGGCGGCCGTGGTGTAGTGGTAATGGCAGTCGTCTCCCGATCGGAAAGTTGGCGGTTCGACTCCCGGGACCCGCACCATGTGTCGTTGTGTCCTTGGGCAAGACACTTAACCCTGAGTTGCTCCCGGTAGGACTGGAAAGCACCTTGCATGGTAGTCTGCCGCCACCGGTTTATGAATGTGTGTAGCATTCAATATATGTGTAGCACTTTGAGATTTTCAGTAATGAAAAGTGCGTTATAAATTGAATTAATTATTATTATTTATGTTTAAATTTAATCCACAATGCTCAGAGAAACTACATTAGCTCGTACTGTTCACACATAAACAAAAGGTGTTTTGGTCCCCGCCGGAAGTCACGCCCATAATTCATGCAAGGCACCATGGGGGCTAGGAATAAGGTGGACAAGATACCAGGGTGCAATTTAAAGCATGTTAACTTTGACGCTTTTGGCTTTCCATACATCCACCACTCACTCTCTACTTCTGTTGTGGATCAGAAGAGGGAAGGCAGTGATTTACAGGTCTCTCTTGTAAATGAGTCTTCGTGACTCAATGAGACTAACCTGTATAAATAAAGTTGAATGAATTAGTGGTAAGTTGGAGGATTGAACATTCAAAGATAAATTGAATACTGTAATTACTTAAAAATTTGAAGAGTTTGGACTTAAAATGTCCACCCCTAGCATGACTGCAAAACATTTTCAGAAAGTTGATTTGTTGAGACAAATCTTCAAACTTCTGTTGACACATGATGTTCATTCTTGATTAGTTTTGTTCTTGACTGCTTTAGAGTATTCCTGTGACTGTTCTGAAGTTTCAAAACTGTTTACAACAATCTTGTATTTCTCTTACACTAAAGAACCTAGAGACATGCAATAAAACCATTTTGGAAGTCAAGCTTGTGAAGTTGGCCCACTTGTTATGCAAAATTTATTTTCAAAAAGTGTTTTAAACATGTTAATGCAATTTGTACATTGAAATGCTTTACAGGTAAAAGCATACACATGTACACTGACTGGCCAAAAAAAAAAGTTGTCACCAAAAAGGAAAGGTCACACACTAATATTTTGTTGGACCGCCTTTAGCTTTGATTCATGCATTCTCTGTGTCATTGTTTCATTAAATTTCTTCAATGTCACAAGATCTATTTCCATCCAGTGTTGCATTAACTTTTCACCAAGATCTTGCATTGATGACTAGGCACTAGGCATGATGGATGCATCACTTCACCTGCCTCTCTTCTTACCCTGATGCACCCATCACTCTGGAACAGGGTCAATCTGGACTCATCAGACCACATGACCTTCTTCCATTGATCCAGAGTCCAATCTTTATGCTCCCTAGCAAACTGAAGCCATTTTTTTCCAGTAAGCCTCACTGATTAGTGGTTTTCTTAAGGCTGCACAGCTGTTCAGTCCCAACCCCTTGAGTTCTCTTCACACTGTGTGTGTGGAAATGCTTTTACTTTCACTATTAAACATAGCCCTGAGTGCTACTGTTGTTTTTCTTCAATTTGATTTCACCAAACGTTTAAGTGATCATCAATCACGATCATTCAGGATTTCTTTCCTGCCACATTTCTTCCTCGAGGATGATGGGCCCCTACTATCCTTGTAGTGAACCAGACGGTGGTCTCTGATACACCTTCGTCTCTTTAAACTGTCCCAGTGACACCTTTTCACTGATACTTTCAGTAAAAAGACATTAACACTATTTTATTACATTATTTTGCATCAAAACACAATAAGTCATAAGATACTCTCTTATTCCTCTATTTTGTGTTAATGAATAACCTTGTGTTAAGTAAGCATTATTGAATTCAATGTTTGATAGTCGAAGACTGTTTAATTCAAACTGTTAATTCAAGTTGGAAATCCAATGTTATTTCAAAATGTTGATCATTATTCATTTTTCTTCTCAAACCTGCAGTGAAGATTCAGTGACACTGTTTATCTTATTTTAGTTTGAGCTCAGGACATCAATCTCCTCAGAAGAGAGTTTTGTTTTTGCCCTACTTAATAATCAAGTTGAATAATATCTGTTTTTGCTATTATCTTCAGTGAAGTTGCAAATATAATGCTGTAATGACATGAAAAATCAAACCAACAGTATTTTTGCTTAAAGTGTTAAGGCAAAGGAATCAGTTTTATCATAAAATGCTGACATCTGAAACTAACACTTTATCTTTCTGACAAACTAATCTTTTGACCCCCTTTCAACGTGTTGATGTCACCCTCACATCATCTTCTGATGCCATTCGGCCAATCAGAAAATAACACATTTTCTGGGTCACGTCTCAGTTAAAACCTTCACATCTTACTTCTCTCTTGAGTTGTTGGGAGGAAGTGGACATGAATTGACTTTCTCTTTTAAGCTGAGAACTTGGACCAAGCGTCAACGGTCCAGTTCAACAGCCGAGTTGATAGCAAGACTGCTGTAAACTCACTTGAACTCTAAGTTCTATCTGAATGAAATTCCTTCAAGGAATCCTTTATTCTGAAAATCAACCAGACTGCCGTTACTTCAGTGGGCCAAAGGCGGACGTGAGAAGCTGCAAGGTAAACTGACTGACCTCATCGGACTTCAAGGACCCGATCGCTCTTTGCAGACCGTCAAAGGTAAAGTCGCTGATTGTTTACACACGGATACGTCCAGCTGGAGACCGCACGGAGAACATGTCATGTTCTGGTTATAAACATTCAAGATAGTTCACCCCCTCTTTTCCACCTTTCCTCCTTCTTATGCTAAAAAAAACTTCCCTTTAAACTTTATATCTGTTGTCAGCAACAAACTAAGTTAAGAGTACCTGCAGAAGAAGTAATGTCATCTTTTACTTGTCTGTTGTTCAAAATTTAAATCTGTCGATAGTTAAGGTATAAGAAATTGATCAAGAACCAATTCTCATGAAATGTTGTTGTAATTTAACGATTCTATCATTAAATGATTCATCTTCTGGTGAACCAACATAATAACGTTTCCTGTCAAGTTATATCTTGCCTACAAGTTCAAGTTTAAATCCTGAAAAAAGAGAACTCGTTTAATATTGATGATAAGTTGTGTCAAATAAAAATCTACTCAATTTCTCATCTGGAATATTGTACAGTCAGTAAAACTGACCAGTATACATACTCTACATCCTTCCAGTTTTTAATAATGTGTTGGACAGTTCTTAAACCAATTTTAGTAGTTTCTGCAATCTCCTTAGATGTTTTCTCTGCTTGATGCCAATGATTTGACCCTTCTCAAACAGACTGACGTCTTTTCCACAACCACGCCATGCGTCTTACAACATGGTGTTTAAGAAATGAGAAGCAACTCATTGCTACAGTTGGGGTTAAATAACTTGTTGCAGATGAAAGATAATCACCCATGCAGTAATTATCCAATAGGAGGCTCAGATCTATTTGTTTAGTTAAATCCAGGTGGAGACTTTTTGGGGGCCAGTCAGTGTACAGTATTATTAGCCTGGTTAAAACCAGACCCTTGTCCTTCACTTCGCTTCAGACAAGGGTCTGGGACTTGTCCATTGAAAAACGATTCTTGCTGGAGGCGTGGCCTCTGCCTGAGGAACAAAACCATTGGATCTTAGAAAAATTTTGAACAGGTAAAGCATTCTGCTCCCTCCCCCTCAGAGCTCTGCCGAACTTGACATCTGCTCCGCCTCCTGCTGAATTTTCTCTCGCTGCCTGCATTCTGTGTTTATAACGTTTGAAAAAAATTAAATAAAACCATGTAGCGCTGGTCCAGAAGACCAGAAAATATGCAGGGACTCGGGCAGCAACGTAAAACCCTATTTTAATTCTCTCGTGACAACCTCAGTCATTTCCTTATTCTTTGCACAGCAGCGGCGCCGGAGAGAGAGGAGGAGGAGAGCGATCACTTGACTTTTGGCAAAAAAACAAAATAAAACTCCAGATAAGAGATTAAGAAGGGGAATTTAACACATTTGTGTCAAATATGTTTATGTTTATGTTTATTAAATTTGTTCATTTTTTTACAAAAGAAACACAATACAAGACAATCCCATTAATGATACGTACACAATGTAAAAAAATGAAAGGAAGCAGAAAGAAGAATAAATCTTATTATATCTGCCCCTTTTTTCAAACAATCAGATTAAACAATAATAATATTTCACCAGTAGTACAAAATGACTAACTCTTTCTAATTTTCTAATACTAATACGTAACTAATAATCGATACAAAACACATTAATAATATTTCACCAGTAGTACAAAATGACTAATTCTTTCTAATTTTCTAATACTAATACATAATTAAAAATTGATACAAAGCACATTAATAATCTTCCACCAGTAGTACAAAATGACTAACTCTTTCTAATTTTCTAATACTAATACATTACTAATAAATAATACAATACACATTATGCTAATTCATATATATTTTTTCAACAAATTCCTTTTGATCATTTTTTTAAATGTAAACAGTGACTTGGCATTTTTAACTACATTCTCCAAGCCATTCCATAATCTAATTCCCTGGATTGAGGTAGAACGTCCCTTCAAGCTAGTGTGCATTGTGTTTGACAAAAACAAATTTAGAGGACTCCAGACTCTTAGGGACAAATGACTGCGGTAAACAATGGTGTACCGGGCCAGGGACACGAAAAGAGCCCTCCTGAGATGAAAAATGGAGCAACGGTGGAGCGAACTGTGGTGAGGGTACCTCAGGTAAAAACTCACCGGGGACGCGCACAGGCTGACCGAAAACCAGTTCAGCCGGGGAAGAGCTCAGGTCCTCTTTGGTTGCGGTACGTAAACCCAACAAAACCCAGGGAAGACGGTCAATCCAGTTGTCACCGGTCAATGCAGCACGAAGTGCAGCTTTCAATGACCTGTGAAACCGTTCACACAAACCATTAGCTTGGGGGTTGTAAGCGGTGGTCCTGTGGACGTTAGTCCCCAGACCCTTGGCCATGGTAGACCAAAGCTCAGAAACAAACTGAGGGCCCCTGTCCGATGTAATGTCTGAAGGGGGGCCAAAACGCGCAACCCAGGTAGACAAAAATGCCCGGGCCACCACTGCAGACGTTGTGGATGCCAGAGGAACCACCTCAGGCCACCTGGTGGTCCGGTCTATCATAGTCAGCAGATGAGTAAAACCCTGTGATGGAGGCAGAGGGCCCACCAGGTCTACGTGCACATGGTCAAACCGCCGACCAGGAATGGAGAAAGGTTCCAAAGGTGCTTTGGTGTGCCTGTTAACCTTAGCACGCTGGCATGGGACACACGCTGCTGCCCACTCCTTAACTGCTTTACGCAGACCGGGCCAAACAAACTTCGAACCGACCAGTTTCACAGAGGCTCTAACACCTGGATGAGAAAGGGAATGTAAAGAATCAAAAACGCGGCGTCGCCATGAAACTGGAACCAGAGGGCGGGGCCTGCCAGTAGAAACGTCACAGAGCAGGAGAGGACCTCCGTCATTCACCTGCCGTTCCTCCAACTCGAGGCCTGTGGGCCCGGACTGGAGCTCGAGTATTTCTGCGTCGCTACGTTGGTCCGCAGCCATAGCAGAAAAATCGATTATAAATGTAAACAGTGACTTGGCATTTTTAACTACATTCTCCAAGCCATTCCATAATCTAATTCCCTGGATTGAGGTAGAACGTCCCTTCAAGCTAGTTCTGAATTGTGGTTTTACAAACATCTCTGTCCCCTTAAGATTATAACAACTTTGTCTTTTAACAAAGTGCATTTGGATATTTAAAGGTAATTTGTTGTTCTGAGCCCTATACATAATTGATAAAATATTATAATCAACCAAATCATGGAACTTCAATAATTTCAGTTGATAAAATAATGTACTGGATGGATGACAGTAATGTTTTCTAGTGATAATTCTTACAGCTCTTTTCTGTAATACAAAAATAGGCTTTGTGATTGTTTTACACGCTTTCCCCCAAACATCAATACAATAGATTAAGTGTGGAACAATGATTGTGTTATACAACAAATACAGAGCTTTATCATTCAATAGGTCTCTGACCTTGTATAGTACTGCAATCGATTTAGCTATTTTTATTCTTACAGAATTTATGTGTTGTTTCCATGTCAGTTTGTCATCAATAATAACACCCAAAAACTTCACCTCACTCACTCTACAAATCTCAACACCCTCAATTTTGAGTGGAACATCAACAGTTTTCTTTTTATTACTGAATATCATGTAATTAGTTTTTTCTAGATTTAATGATAATTTATTGATTTTAAACCAAGTTTGTATTTTGGTAAATTCTGTCTTTATCAATTCCAACATTTGTTCTATATCTTCACCTAAACAGAAAAATGTGGTATCATCAGCAAAAAGTATACATTTAAGGAGTCCTGACACATTTACCAAGTCATTCACATATAAAATAAATAGCTTTGGTCCAAGCACAGAGCCCT